>JABCKO010008010.1:0-26632 GCA_018855915.1 Tephrocybe sp. NHM501043
TCAAATTAGATCATATGCTTGGCAGGCTATGAAGAGTGGTTCAACATGTTACTGGTGTATAACTGACATGATATGTACTACAAGGCAATGAATATAAAGGAGACTTGGTATGTGTACCACCAAAGAAGACATAAAGACCAACTAGAGTCACTGAAATGAGAGGGACAGGGAGCAGGACTTGGAGAAATTTTGATGAAGTTGTTGAATGCCCAAGAGGTGTGGGAGAATGATCATGTGTCTTGTTAGTTTGAGTTTTGTTGTTTTGTCAGCTCCCTTCAATTCCATCTTTGCCCACATTTATCATCAACACCTGGCACTTCAAGCCTTTTTTCACACCATTGTAGATGATACTCTTAAGTATAGGTTGTAGTAGAGCAAAAGCGCTACGGAGAGCTCAGGAGTCTAGTCAATTGCTACAGCCCGAACGATGTAGACATAGAGTACTGAACATGACTAGCGTGATCTCAGAGAGTGTCTAAAGGAGAAATGGAGTGACATCTGATGAGAATTAGACCCTCAGTGTCGTCAGGGTTGCCATGAGGCATCCAAATGGGGGAATCAGAGTACAAGCTTGTTAGAGCTTTGCTGCGTAGGATGTTGATGACAAGGGTGGGAAAACCAGGACTGCCAAACCGAGAGGACACGAGAGAACTGGAAAAGTTGAATTGGGGCATTTGACAGGTGGCCCTTCACCTATATAGCAAAATACAGGACATGTCACCGATGTGCATGCTCTTACACTCGGGACTGCACAAAGAATGAAAAAGTACAAAAAAGAAGCGACAAAGGCATGTGAATAAAGCAACGCGTTGGGGTATGGGGAAGAAGCCATGGATTTCGGCTCTCAGGACCACACTCAGAGACAGACAAATCCCGGATGTCGACAATGGGTGGGTGCAGCTGCTCCCCCAGACAGCGCAATTTACAAGACCATGCTGCACCTAGTCAGGAGTCTGCATGCCTCATTGTACGACCGTTGAGCCTATGTCCGAACAACTGAAATATGGACCGATCATAAATAACAAAGTCAACTTCGGAGATTATGTGTAAAGGTCTTGAGCGTCAATCAAGAGTGCCACCCGTGAATTCATCTTCCTTAACCACAAGCACGAGTGTTCCACAGAGGTCCACTTGGAGGCTCCGTTCTGCTGCCTAACCCTCACAACTCCGCGATCGCATGTCTCAATGCCCGACATCAGGAACAACGGCTCCAAGAAGCTCACCCAGGAATGTATAAAAACTGAATCTGTAAGAGGTAAAAATGTTTAGTGTGTAGTCGAGAATTCAAAACAACTACAAGGGCAAAGTGCACATAAGGCAGAGCAGTCATGTGTATAGCAGGATGCACTGCTACAAGGTATAGGTAAGTTCCTCAAGCCCATTCTACCACAGTCTTCAACACTGATAATGCCTCCAGAACTGTGCTGGATTGGTCTAAGGTAAGGATCCTGCTGAAGTTGCAGTGGTTGGAGGTCATTCCCTTGCTCCAAACTTATTCTTCACCTCATTTGGAATGTACTCAAAAGTAAGATTCTTGAACTCACAGTAGTGGGCTGTCATTAACTCCCAAGCAGGTCATCATCTTCCTGGTCCCAGCTCAACATCTACATTGTTAGAAATATGGTAGAAACATAGCACTTACAAGGTTATGGGAACATGGTATGTTTTATACTGAGAGTCTGTTTGTCATTGACTGACTGCATGTTTTATCTCCAGCTACACAATTTGCCTACATGGATGGAGGAAAGGTGTTGTATTTGCATGATATCAGTGTAACTGTCTAGCATTAGTACATAGTCCTATCATGCTGTACTTTTTTATTCATATGAATAATGATATAATTATATTTTCAATACATTTCTGCCCATTCTGAGGTAAAGTATAATTCCCAATCATAAATGGCCAGTTGTAAGCAGCTCTCTGTCATGTCTCCCAAAATCTCACAGAACATCATTGCAAAACCTCACCAAACCTCAGCATCATGAAAGCTTCCATGATAGGACCCCTTGAGCTCAGGAAACATTTTGATGATGTTTAAGGAGGTTATTCAGATATCATCACACATTGTCTCTGTAAGCTCAATGTGACATCACTCATGATTGGTGGTGTAGATACTAGCATTTACTCAAAATTATTGTGCCTATATATCTCAAAAATTGCACATTGAAAGACCCTTATCCCTGTTTGTACCCAATCTCAATTATTGATTTGAGTACTTTCTTCAATTGTTTACTTGCCTCTTCTATTTTAACACATATTCCTCCTTCAACTGTCTAATTTCACTACATATAAAGCCTTCATTCACAAATTCCTTCCCTTCTCATCCATTGCTTCTCTTTGAGATTGGGTTGCCTTTGCAGCAACATGACTGTCTCATCATTGGTAGGCTCTTTCCTTTCAGACAAGTGCTCAGGAGCCTGACATTAGAAGATGAGCAACCCATTTTGTGCATGGAGTGAACTTCCATCCTTGAGTCTGAGGTCCAAGTATGTGACATGAGAAATGTGCAATTGGGACCCTTTGTGAACTTTGTGAATTCCACAAGATCTACACACTCTGTCATCTATCAAAAAAAGGAGGGAACATTTACAGTATATTGGAAGAGAATTGTGGGCTCCAAATAGCAGAAGAGCTTGAGGTTGTATGCTGGTAAAATCAAAAGTGTGAAAATGGGTGTTTTGATCACACCATGAGATGCTTGGACAAATGGTTGCACTTGTTGGTCACAGAATGTCTTGGTTCCACATATTAGAGACACTCAGGCTAAATTTTTGAGTGCAACATGTAACAGAAAGGACTTCAAAATGAAGAATCTTTATGAATGACAACAAAAGTGTGACATCCTAAGCAAACATCGGAGTTCTGCACATGGCAGAGTCAGTGCAGTGGTTAGCATCAAGTTAGCATCACATTTGGCCCAACACACCTAATGGTGTTTGTTTTGAGCAGAGTGAGAAATCTGGTGTGACAATTGTGTTACTAATAATTTGCACATATTGTCATAGAATGTCATATCCCATTAAATGACTTTTTTGGATCTGGAATATTTTACTCCCAGTACATCCATTTCAAACTTAAATAGTATGTACTTATATAGTGTAATAATGTTCTCAAAAATCCCAAAGAGGATCCCTTGCTTGTGAAGGCCATCAGAAAACATTCACAATATGCCATTAAATCATAACACAGATGTCACAGTGAATTCTGAACTCTGTGTGATCCATTAGTTCAGATAATCTTGCAAGTGTTCAGCAAGTTGTGAGGCTCAATGACATTCATTTTTCAGCATAAAGAGAAATATATATTGATACTTATCTTAGAAGGTGACTGTAAGTATAGGAATGTGAATATACATTAGGATGATAGAATAGTAATATGAGTCAGCATGGTATGGATCATAATAAGCAGAAGGATTTGAGGATGAGGTAGGTCTTCATTGGCATTTGAGGCCATGGCATTGTAGAAGGAGAGCCAGGTTCAATTCCAGCTGTGGGAGCATCATTATCCACTGGTGCTGAATGCCTTTATGGGCCACTTTTTTGGACTGGACCTTCTCACTGTTGCATCAACAGAGAGTTTTGTAGGGTACATTGTGAACCCTGCTGGCAGCTTCCACGGATTTATGCATACCAAGTCTGACCTCTTGTAGAGCATTTTGTAGGTGTTCTTCTGTATTGCTATCAATTGTTTTGTACCTTTTCTTGAGTTGCCCTTCTTTGGGCATTGAGGGAGAATTTTGTTCTTTTTTTGAGTGTGCACAACACATCCTAAGCGGGCCAGTTATGCAGTAAGCAGAGCCTCAATATGACCTCATTTGTCACACTTTCAATGTCCTGCAAAAAGACCAAGTCACTCTTACAATATCCAATGGTCCTAAGCCCTCGGAAAATCAGTTGAAGATAGCTATATATACGAATATTGGTATGTAAGAATTTGGTCTGTGCTTGATGAGTGATTTCCTTTTTCCGAGGACAATAAGTAGTCCAACAGTGGTGCAATCAAAAACTTTTCGATTTATCATATCCCATCTACAAGACTTTTACATGATCTAACCTTAGAATCTTATTCTTACATATCATGTAAAGGTTTGATGATTTTTGTATCATGAGGTGGTGGCTAATTGTGGTGTTATTCAAGGATTTCAAAAAATGGCATATTGTGAACTGATGGCATAATCACATTCTATGACAGTAAGGTGCATTTTGGTTTTTGGCCTCGGTCAACGTCCACAATACACCAATGTATCTAGAACTTTTTTTAGAGTACTCGTGATGCATATAAAAAGGTGTCTGCCAGCTCCGAGGGGCAACAGACGGAGGGAAAAGGATAGAGGGAAAATATTGTAGGGAACATCATGTTATCCCATAGTATCAAGAGGTTACCAAAGCACTTTGAAATTTGCGAGTTGAGACAATGATTTCCTGTCCAAATACAATTATGATTTTCTCTTGATAACTCGTTCTGCTAGCACCTCTAACGCAACCTTAGCGTCACTCTCTGGTAGCTGCTGAAGCACTTCCTTAGCCTTGTCTGCATACTTTTGTGCCAGCTCACGTGTTCGATCAAGGGCGGAGGATCGTGCCACAAATTCACGCGCCTAGCGAAAACCGTCAGATCAACGAGCGTTACGCAGATGGAGAAATAAACGTACTGTCTCCACATCGCCAGGGTTCTCGAATTTACGACTGATAAGTGCACCCATGTTAGGATACTCCTCCCATGCATATAATGCTGGGCCCGTTGTTAACCCTAATTGCAGATCTGCACCACCAGGTTTTCCCAATGTTGCGGCAGCGGAATCATAGTCCAAAATATCATCCACGAGCTTATGAAGCGAGTATTTCAATGAACGTCAATTAGGAAGCAGAAATCAGCTCACCTGGAAGGCAATGCCAAGATTCCGGCCGTATGCATATGCGATTTCGCGCCATATGTCACCCTCTTTGCATCCACCAAGTGTGACTGCTGCGCGCGCGCCTTTTGCCATTAAACTTGCCGTCTTCAGGTAGGTCTTTTGGAGGTAGATATTCCATGCGTCCTGAATTCGTGCCAAATGGTCTCCTTGCCACTTCTTCGACTCGGAGCCATGCTGCGTCTCCACAGCCTTGGTTTGTAAAATTTCGCCCTCAACGAGATTCGACAGCACGCTGGCAATAAGATCCGTCACTTCGGCATCCCCAAGCCGAGAGAGAGCGGCGGACGCGCGCCCCAGCACAAAATTTCCTCCTAATATTGAAAGCTTTTTCCCGAATGCTGCAGGCGCGCTCGGCTGACCACGTCGGAGAGCAGATTCATCAATCACGTCGTCATGCAGGAGCGACGCCGTGTGCATCATCTCCACAATTTGTGCGAGTCGAGTCTGTGTTGGGAGTATGTATTCGGGATCATACTGTTTTGGTTCATTTGCCGAACTCTGTGCATGACGGTGAGGTGGAGAGGGGCGATGAGAGGCCAGAGGGCGGAGGGAGAAAATAGAGGAATTGAACGAAGAGGTGTGGATATCTTTGCTTGGATTCCAATCGTTTAGAATATCTGGTCGCGTGAGTGGGGAGTCAAGTTCTTCGGAACGGCCTCCTGCACCATGAGTCTGCGCCTCCCAGAGTTTGTGTTCCCAATTTCGACCGAGGCCATTTGTAGCACGTGAAAAGAGGAGAATGATTATAGGGCGAATTTGTTTTGAAGGGTGGAGGAAATAATAGCGCGTTATTTCACTCAGCCGTGGATGACCCGAGTTGAGAAGAGACAACAGGGACTGGCGGAGCTCAATGAGCTGTGGTGCGAGGAGAGAAAAGGGATCTGGGCGTATTGGAGGGGTACTTTGTGCGCTGTAGTGGCGTGGTCTATGTGGCGCTCGAACGCGGGCGAGAGAGGATGACCATCGTTGCATCGAGGACGTTCTTCACAAAGCTTGACACCGTAATGCCAAAACACCTGTCACGCTTTTGTGACTCCCACTTTGTCTCATCCCCTCATCTCGGTTTTTATTTTTTTTTCTATCTTTATCTTCTCTTCGTGTATCCATACCCCATTTATATTGACTCCTGATTCTTTACTCACTTGTATCTCATTAATGGTGGGTTATCACTTCACAAATCATCCGTCTTCTTCTCCCGTTATCTAATCTCCTCTTTTCCTTCAACAGCCCGTGTGCACCGACTGTGGGGGGACAGTTATCGAGTACGACTCTGCTGCGGGTAACGGTTTCTGTGTAAAATGCGGAACGGTTGTTGAGGAGGGCGCGATCGTGAGCGAGGTCGCGTTCGGGGAGATGTCCAACGGTGCTGCCATGGTCCAGGGCTCCTTTGTGGGGCAAGGGGCAAGTCAGTGACCCTCAAGTATTCTTATCGTTACTTTGACTCATGCATATTTTGTAGCGCATGCAAGAATGTCGGGGCCGTATGGGAACAGAGGGAACAACGAATCAAGAGAGCAAACGATTGCAAATGGTGAGGACCCGTAAGGCTTGGAAAGTATGACTTATTGACCATTTCTTTTAGCGAGCAAAAAAATTCAGAGTATTGCAAACGTTTTACGCTTGTCGGACATCGTCTGTCTGGCTGCAACTAGAATGTACACACTTGCTGTGGAACATAAGTTCACGAAAGGGCGAAAGAGCCTGAATGTTGTTGCTGTTTGCCTTTACGTCGCCTGCCGGCAGAAGGAAACAAGAAACTACATGCTCATAGATTTCTCGGACCTCCTCCAAGTGAGTTCTCTGTTTTCGCATTTTCGACCGCGGGTAACTTAACTTTTTGCTTCAGGTCAATGTCTTTGAGCTAGGCCACACCTATCTTCAGCTTGTGCAAATTTTAAATCTGCGTTTACCTCTTGTTGACCCCTCACATTATATCTCGCGCTTCGCTGCATTGCTCGAATTTGGCGACGAGACCCACAAGGTGGCAACAGATGCTGTGCGACTCGTTCAGCGTTTTGACCGCGATTGGATGACTCGCGGCCGGCGACCAGCCGGAATATGTGGAGCAGCATTACTACTCGCAGCCCGGATGAACAATTTCCGGAGGTCGGTGGAGGAGATAGTACAGGTTGTCAAAATCGCCGACACAACACTCAAGAAGCGCCTTGATGAGTTCAAGAACACTCCCAGCGGAAGCCTGACATTGGCAGACTTCAGGAACGTATGGTTAGAGGAGGAGATGGATCCTCCGGCGTTTACTAAAGGCAAGGAAAGGGAAGAGGCAGAGAGACTTGCTGCTGAGGAGGCTGCGAAGGGACCCGATAATGACAACGACGAGGAGGATACAAAGGGAAAGGGGAAAGGAAAGAAGAAGGGGTCAAAAAAGAAGAAGAAACGGAAGCGAGGTGAAGGAACTGACGGCGAGGACGAGGCCCAAGATGACAATGCTCAACAGGCACCTGCAGCGCTCACTCCTATCGACCCTGCTCTCTTGAATGAAGGCATTTTACAAGGCACAATGCAACCTGTTCCACTCTTCATGCCCGATCACGACATGGACGACTCAAGTTTCGTTATCGATCCAGCTCTCCTCGCATCGTCTCTCGAACAGCCAGCGCAGCTCTCTTCCATTTCCCAACCTATCTCTCAGACGACTCCAGCCTCTCAGTCATCACCTCCGTCATCACTTTTGGATGGCCCTTCTTCAACGCTCGTCCCTCCTCCGACCTCTGAAGTCGATGAAACTGCGTCAACCGTATTAGCAGAGGAAGTCTCCACATTTCTGCAAAACACCCAAGGTATAATGCTGAGTGACGCTCTAGATGAAGCTGAAGAGCGTCGTCTTGCTCAAATCACCGTTGACGACGAGTTGCTTGGGTTGGATGAGGAGGAGTTGGATCGATTCTTGCTGTCTGAGGCTGAAGTGAAAATCAAGGAGCGTGTTTGGGTAGAGCTGAACAAAGATTATCTCGAAGCACTTGCAGGTATGTTTATGATTTTCGGGGAACAGGCGACCGTTTGTTTTCACATTCCATCATGTGCAAAGCATTTTGGCGCTTGATCAGGTTCGCTTTGCTGATTGGTTATATTTTTAGCGAAAGGGGAGCAACAAGACTCAGGTTCAGCTATCAAGAGCAGGAAGGTTCGTTTCTCGCTACTGGCAATTTTTTCCCCCCTTCATGCCTGCTTTCATCTTATACCTCATTCAACACTTTCCCTCATTCAACATATTATCAACAGCGTCGGAAAACGAATAATAAACCACGCGACGCAACTACACCACACGGAAACACTGCTGCAGAGAGCGTGCGGAACTTGTTGAAGAAGAATCCAAAATACAGCAAACGCATCAACTATGACGCGCTAAAAGACCTGTTCATTGAGGGAGGAGGGCCACCGGTTGTTGCTGCACACATGGGGCTCGGTGAGGAGAAAGACGAAGCTGATTTGTATACCTTTGGGGACGACAAAGACGATGATGGGGCGACCAACATGGTAATTATCCAAGAGGAGGCTGGATCTGTTGGGGTTACTCCGGCACCTTCTGCTCCGACAAGAAAGATACCCGGGGATGAGATACTTGGTGACGATGCCGATGCAGATGCAGAGGCAGATGAAGGGAGCGACTATGGGGCTGGAGAGGGAGGGTGGGAGGATGCTTACGAGCAAGAGATATAGTATATAAATCGAGAAGTCAAATTATCAAATGTACTGCATAACATCGAGAATATGTTGCATCGGCTTGTCACTGGGTGTGCTCGTCGTCTAAGGATATGAGTCCGCCCATCGTTCTGACGCATTGCGCAGTGGCTGGGAAGAATGGCCCAATAGATAACGTTGATGAAACGGATGTATTAGTCTTAAATAATGGTAAAAGGTTGTTCTAGGGACCGTTCTTCACATTGAAAAGTTAGTAGGGGTGATAGCTAGAGAACCTGAAGCTCACCAGAGCGATTTATTTCTTTTCTTTCTTCTTGTACGAGGGCCCGGTCCATAGCTCTCCACCTGAGCCGACACCAGACCCCACCAAGCCATCCATCCATTCATTGCTCGTCTCATCTTTGCCAATATCCTCGAATCTTCGGTTGAAACGACCCAACCGCCCGGTCATAGCGCTCTCCTCTTCCACGCCACGCGCGTCCGACCATGTCCCTGTGTTCCATACTGGGTTGTTTGTCGTGTCCCGTGTTAATCTTATCATTGAACGCGGTGAGGTCGTCCAGTGTGTAAAGGAAGAGCCATCTGAACGAATGACGAGTTGCGGAAACTTGGGAACGACTGGGTTTGGCAATACTGGCGCACGACGCTTCCAGACGTGGGTTCGACCGTATGGTGATGTAGACTTGAGCCGAGCTTGGATGCTGAAGGTTGTCCTGCAAGACGATAAAGCTCTTTGGGCAGTGGCCAGTGTCGTCGACATAGTTTAAGAGTGGTTAGAGCCAAACCTTGAGGTCAAAATTGAGAACTTTGTTTGTTCGTATTGACTCAATACGCTCGAAATGGAAGTCAATTCAACAAGAACGAACGCATTTCTTACTAAACGCCATCTCTACTAACAGAAGCTGTTGGCGCGCGATGTCCGTGTCTCTGGCACTTAGCAGCCAGCCAGATATATCGCTGGCTAGCGACTTACTCGGCACGCCTGGAGGAGAAAGCAGGTCATGGAGCGATGCCCCTGAAACGCCTGTTGCCTCACGTCCCAGACGCACGACACGAGCTAGCATAGCAGGGACGAAAGCCCCGCTTACTCTTCGAGATCAGGAAAAGGTGCGTGAATTGGCCTTTCTCTATCTCATACGCGATGTTAATCCTATGTGGCTCTTCCAATTAGCACATCGACAATCTCAAAAAGGAGAATTTCAGTATCAAGCTACGCGTTCACTTCCTAGAGGATCAACTTGCGAAGCTGGCTCCCGACCAGATGGATGCCGTACTCAAGCAGAATATCAACCTCAAGATTGAGGTGCAACAACGCGGCATGGAAATGAAGAAGCTCAAGAAACTAGTTCTCGAGCTTGAACGCGAGCTCGATCGACTACAACGAGCCGGCGGGTCAAAGAACAGGGAAAGAGAGCTGGAGGAAAAGTTGGAAGAACGGGATCGAGAGTTGAAAGAGTTACGAAGGCGGCACAGTGGGCATGATGTGGACGATGAAGCATTTCGGGAGATTGAGGCGCGGAACGCTGAACTGGAGGACCAAGTCGACAGTGCAAAAGGCCTGATTGAGGAGAATTTGGAAGAAATTGAACGGCTGAAGGAGATCATCGAACGGAGAGCAGATACATCACTTGCCGAGAGCTCTAGCGGTGACAGCAGAAGGGAGAGGCTGAAGCGAAGGGTCGAGGAACTAGAGGGAGAGAATGAGGAGCTCCGCGTGCGTTTGGATGAGCACGCGGACATAATTGCTCAGAGGGATGACGACAAAGAGGACCTTCAAGATGAGATCAACGCCCTTCGGTTAGAAATCGAAGATATTCAGCGGAGGCGGGAGGCGGAATCTTATGAACGAAGCGAGAGCAGGGCACAGATACTTGAGGAGCGGGAGGAGAGGGAAGCCGTTGAAGACGATTTGAATGCAGTCCGGGACAAGCTGGCCGCCTTGATGATAGAGTCGCAACAGAAGGAGGACGAGATTGACCTCAAGACACGCGAGATTGACGAGCTTGTGGCAGAACATGAACGTATAGTGAAGGTCGTGGATAATGAGTGGAGGGGAGAGGTTGAAGAGGCGCGCGGCCAGGTAGAGGAACTTCGCGACGTACGTGAATTCCGTGATTGGGGTTGTGCAATTATTCACACCAATGGCCATTTCCGTAGGTCCTTGCTGAACGAGAATCGGAATGTAAGGATTTGCGCCTAACAGTCTCCGAGCATGAAGCCATTTCAAACGATCTTCGTAATAAATTCGAGGCAGCCCTGGCTCAATTAGAGGAGGAAAGTGACCAGAAGGATGCCGAGATCGAGGCTCTCAACAACACAATCGAAAAGCTCTCGGAACAAATGTATCAGATGGAGGACGAGGCTGATAGGATGAAAGAGGATGCTGAACGCCTGCGTGAAGACGATGCAGCTGAACGAGAGCGTCTCGAAGCTCTAGTAGCAGCCCTAAAGGAGGTGCATGCCTTTCTCTCCTTGTTTGACTCTGACCAACGACTTTTGTGATGGGTCAGAAAATCGCCTCCATCAAGGACGAACTTCAAGAAACAACAGAGATGTATGAGGCCTGTAACGCCGACATACATGCTCATCGGTCAAGACAAGAGGAACTTGCACGACACGTGGAAGATCTTGTGGAGGAAGCGCAGCGAGAACGATCGGCTCGTGAACGTCTCGAAGCAGATCTTGAAACCGCCGACAAAGAACACGACGCCGAAATACGGCGCGAGCGTCGCACACTCGAAGCTAAAGAGTCGGCGCTGCAAAGTGCACTGAACGACCTGGCCCGCGTACAATCGCTACTAAGCCAACGAGAGTCCGATATACAAGCAGTTCAGACCGCGCTGCAGACACTCGAGACGGAGTCGAAGAGGCTTGGCGAGACACATACTACAGCACGTTTCTCCCTGCAGCTGGAAGCAGACCGGCTGAAGCGTGACCTTGAGCGCGTCGAGGACGAGTTGGCCCGGGCGCGAAAAGAGCTCGATGACAAGGATACTAGAAATCGTGATAGGGACGGTGCCTTGGACAGATTGCATGCCGAAAAGCGAGAGTTGGAGAGCCAGTTGGCTGCACAGACCCAGGCGCGACTGAACCTTTCTGAGAAGCTGGACGAGGTACAGGGAAAGATTCGGTCAGGAGAGGGCGAGATCGCAGCATTCAAGGCGAAGGTGGCGGAACTTGAACAAAGGCTATCTAAGGACCAAAGATCGCTCCTGACCGCTGAGAGTCAGTATCGTGATCAACTAACGGAGCGCAACACGCTGCTTTTAACGATCTACCAATACCTCGACAAGATTTTGGGTGTAGACAAGACCCCCGTAAGTCTGCGTTCTCTGTGGTCAATCGCCGCTCATTTGAATTCGATTCTTTGGAAGTAGAAGAAGAGTGGTCAGGCCGAAACGAAACCATTTACGAATTTTGGTGTCTTCCATGACAATCTTATCACACGCCTCAAAGTCCTGAGTCAAATCCAACAAGAGTTTGAGAAGAGATGTAAGGAGGCCGAAGGAAGGTTCTCCGACAAGCTTACCGACATGAGAAAACAACTCGATCATCGGTGGAAGCAAATTGACAAGTTCGAGGCAAGCGTCAAAACTTACGCCGATACCAAAGTAACCTGGCGGCGAAAGCTTGCGTCGAAAGAGGGGGAGCTCGAAGCTATCAAGGTACCCCTTATAGATGTTGCTGCCCCGCTTGGATATTCACGTCGAATCATGCAGGCGACTAACGCAGAAATGGCTAACCAGCTTGCTGGTTTAAAGCGCCCTGGTCAAGCAACTGACGCAATGGAGGTTCGCTCACTGACGACCCGAGCCGCCAATGCTGAACGTCGACTCAACAACGCTCAAAATCAGCTGGTAGTGACAGAGGAAAAGGTTGCTGCTATGAACCAGCGGAGTGCTGCGGCTGATGCGAAATGGGAGGCGCGAGTGAAGGAGTACGAAGCGCGTTTGAAGGCAGCTGAGGAGAGGGTAAAGCGTGAACGGCAGGGCAGCAAGGAAAGAGTTGCCGAATTGGAGAACAATCTAAAGTACGTATTCTTCCGCTCACTCCTGGTTACATTGCCAATCCTTAGAAAATTTCAGGAGTATACAGCGGCAATTTGATATTGCACAAAAACGAAACCAACAACTGACGGAGGTGATAGACTCGAACAAGATCTCTATATCCCCCTCAGGTTCTTTAACTCCCAAGTAATCAGTAGATGTATGCTTTGCGCTGTTTTCTTCTCATTTGTATACCTAGTGCATTTACACAGATGTATCATATCTAATACGATGGAATGGTAACGACACATTTAATGACTGCTGCAGTGTGATCGCAAGTGGCATGATTGCACAGATGATAATCCGTGGCAGGTTTAGAGAGCAGAAATATACTTTTTACAGTATATAATATGCGAATAAAGTGAGGTCCGCAATTGTGACGCAAACGACCCAGATTTTGTGCGAAAGCCAAGATCAATGAGGCGAGGCTGCCTGCTGCGTTGATGTGTACGCCTCAGGGGAGATTATCGTCTGAGAACTATGTGCCCGCAAAGGATCTGGGTCCTGCCTGAGCATCTTGCCCCTCCGCGGAGACAAAACACCTGGTGGTTGGGTCTTATCCCCAGTGTAGGAGTCACCCACAGCAGATGACACGAGCATTAAGTCAGTGGGGTCAGTTCGAGTGGAAGAAGACGTTGACGCAGAAGCGTCGGGAGATAAGTTTGCGTTGCGGCGTTCACCAGCCGGTGGTACGAGGGGCTCCGCCTTGGATCTTCTGGGTTCTGGGACATAGCCGTGTTTGTTTTTCCTGTGGCGAGTAAAACTTCCAGGGTCTGCTGTGCGAAAGTCGCAATCAGGACACGCATGAGGCTTCTCGCCGGTGCTAGAGAAATCATTAATGAACGGTTTATACTAACATATGGAAGAGGAGAGACATACTGGGTACGTATGTGTGTGGTCACATTTGACCGCTGGAGATTTTGGTAGTCACATCCATCGTATGGGCATTTGTGCATCCTATGCATCCATCAGGCTCCGGGAGCATATCTGGACTGAGTTGATGGCATACGTTACTTGATCGTCAGACCGATGCAGCTGGTCATGTCGGCCGGTATCAGCCTTGTATCGAACAACAACGCCGCAAATCTTGCATGGCTCCGTATTTACCGCTTTCTAAAAAAAATGAGTATTTCCATGTAACGTAGGTTTAGTGGCGAAATGTGGACCCACAGGGCGCATGATCCGCCGATGCCAAATAGAAGGAGGGCGGGAGCTCTGTTTATGGCTTACCCGACTCGGGGAGCCCATTGGGGGCGGGGGCTGGGCATTTATAGGTAGCCCTTTGTCGTTGGTGGCAGGATTGGTATTCTCCCACTTTTCGCAAATTACCCGGTAAGGCCTAAAAAGCGATTTGGTGAATCAATCCTCTTGAAATAGCCAAAATAAGGTAATAACGTATGATTGGCCAGATCCGGTTTTTCAGAATAGCCTTTAAAGGATATTCTGGGAGAACGATCTAGGCTACTACTACCCATTTTAACAAGTCTCGGACGGAGGGAGCTGGTGTGAAGTGGGAGATGGAAGAGCTGAGATGAGTGATTGACAGAATACTCCGAAATTTTGAGTGGGTCCAACGATCTCACTGGGGGAGTACCCAACGTCATAGTCGTTCAACTCCAAAGGCTACGGCAAGACCAGCTCTGTCATGGGGTGGCATGCTGGTGGCAGTTGAGACTTACGAGACTCCGAGCCATGCATAATTCAGCGTTGCTTTGTACTTGGAATGAACAAATAGGTGCAACATCTAAATGTCTTGTTGTCTTCCGTTCAGTGTTGGTTTCTGCCAATGAGATATTAAATGATTCTCTTTCAACAAGGAAGAGGTCGAGGAGGATAGCTTACATAACCAATTGATTTCCGGAAGAAACCGAAGTTTGTGAATTTGTGCCCGCGACCCCACGACGAACCAAAAACCGTTCATTTAATCCTCTTCCCCGATGCAAGCTGCACTTCGCCTGGTGCGCCACCGCGCCCCCGTCGCCCGCGCTGTCCGCCGCCTCGCAACCACCGCCAATCCCTCCACCGTCGCACCCACTGCACCCCTCACCGCCTCCAAGGTCGCACCCATCCCCCTCTCCAACGTTGAGGCTCAGTGGGCAAAACTCTCTGCGGAGGAGAAGCTCTCGGTTCAGGAACAGCTCGAGGAGATCCAGAAGAAGGACTGGACCACCCTCTCCCTCGATGAGAAAAAGGCCGGTGCGTCCCGTCCACCCCCGTCGACGTGTCGAACCCAGCACTGACTTCCAACAACAGCCTATTACGTTGCATTCGGCCCCCACGGTCCCCGTACACCTATCAGCCAGCCCGGAGATGCCATTAAGATCTTTTTCTGGACCATGACCCTCGTCGCTGTCGGCGGCGGTCTCTTCGCGACCGCTCGTGCATTCGGTGAGTATTCCTACTCAACCACTCGAATCAACTTTTGACGCGTATTCTCTAGCACCTCCGCCACCAAAGACCATTTCAAAAGAGTGGGAAGAGGCTACCAACGCCCGTGCTCTGGAATTGAAGCTCAATCCTATCACTGGTACGCTCCTTCTCTCCGCCTCTAACGACGCCACTTCCTCACATTTGGATTTCAGGTATCTCTTCCGAGGGCTACTCAGGCAAGGGCTTCGTGACCCAGAAATAATTCCTATTGTTACGTATGTATTTTGGACGGACGAACATGCTGCTTTACACAACCTTCCCATCGAGTTCTCCTCCTCCCCTTACAAGCGTCATAGATGCACCGTTGCCGTCGCACACGCGCACCGTAGAACGGACTTTACCGTCCAAAGTAAACCCTACAATGACAATGAATTAATTTCAGCAACGATCCCTGCCACGATAATAAATGTCGTCCAACCACACTTCCAACTCAAAAGCTGGGCTACTGTGTCCAAATCGCTTGATATGTAGCTGTCCGTCAACTACCAGACAAGTAACTATAGACCCTGCTACAATACGTGGACTTATCATCGCGCCAACCACGCTGGCGAGCTGTCCGTCCTTATCATAAGCATGAAACAAAAGCTCGTTCGCCCCATAGAAGTGAACAGTCTATATCATACAGTGCGCAAAAGCCGAGCAGTATCGCGGAGGGATTCCTACCTAAAGGACCAAGCCATGGGTCAGTTTCAGGCGTTGCTTGAGAGTAGAATTGGAAAGAAGTTGCGTGTCCATCTAATTGGTGAAATGAAACGTACAGATATGATAATAGAACGTGAACAGATTATAGGAGACGAAAATATGCTACGAACTTCGAAGTCCCATGTAAGTCCATCCCAAACTACCAACTAGTGATATCCACCTCCGCCTCACCAAACACGCTGGTCTTCTTCACTTCAAAGTCACCCTCAACAGGCTCGTCCACCTCCTTCACATAAATCTCTGGGAACTCCCTCCGCAGGAAGCGCTGTACATGAGTGTTGATTTGCTCAAACTCCAACAAAAATCCATCGTGGCCGTCGGGCGACGGTATCACAACCAGCTCTGCATCAGGGATGTGCGCCGCGAGCTCACGCTGCTCAGTGGTAGTGAAAAGGCCGTCCGTCGCAATGCTAATAACCAGGGCACGAGGTGGAAGTGTGGCAAGCACTTGTGCCAACGCAAGCGATTCCTCTCCACCATTCGTTGTCCGCCCTCGCGCTACATCGTGGGTATCCATCTTACGTGTAATGTGGATATAACAGTTCGCGTCGAAGCGGGCAGTGAATTTGTCCCCCTGATACCGCAGATAGGATTGGGCTGAGAAGATGGGCGGTTTGGGTGGGAGATTGTTAGGTGGAGTGGGGCGGCGGAGAGGGATAGTCGGACTTTTTGGTGTAGCGTTGCGATGGCCGTCGTTGTGGAACGCCAAAGGCTCACCGCCATGTTCCGGATGTGAACCTAGATCGGTGCGATCCAGTTGTGGTTTGCGTCCAAATCGGCTCTCAAAAGAATCCCGGGAGCGGTATGTCAAGAGTGCACTCATCCTAGCGGCTGCGAGTCCAGAAGCAGGTTGAGAGGTATAGAAACCGTCTTGGTATATCGGGTCACTGTAAATGCTCTGCCGCTGTGCTTCACCCCAGCTAATACACCATGCGGAATGGCGCGCAGATGTGGCCAAAGGGATGACATGGCGGACGAAGCCTGATGGAGTGCAGAGTGGCCATGCAAGAACAGCCATACCACCCATGGACCCACCAATCGCGACGGCTACAGATTTGACGCCAAGATGGTCGAGCACAAGTTTATGTATCCTAAGGGGAGGATGTTAGCTTCCAAGCCAGTATTATCACAAGAACACGCACCGAACATCGTCTCTAATAGTAGTCGGAGGAAATTCTGGTCCATACGGTTTATTATTGTCGGGATTGATAGATATTGGAGACGCAGAGCCATACGGTGAACCCAGAACATTGGCACAGAAAACGAAGAACCTGGTTGGATCGAACGCCTTCCCCCGACCCATAAGCGGTCCCCACCTATCGTTCCATTTCGTGTCATTCTACTTCACATTCGCGGAATTGTTAATTTGACTCACCAATCCTCCACATCCGCACTTCCAGTAAATGCGTGGCAAATTATCATCACGTTGTCCGCACGTTCATTAAGTTCACCCCAGGTCTTGTATGCCACTGGGACGTCTCTAAGCTCGGAACCACATTCTAAAGTGAACGAAGGGACAACATGGATGTTCTGCTCAATAAGCGACGTTAACAGAGGTGCCATCCTTCTTGTTGATTGAGTAGTCAAGGGGTCCCTTTGACAGTCCTAGGCCTTCTGTCCCAGTAGCTGCACCTGCCAGATGGGCGGTGACCCGATGGATGATGGTATGTACATGATTGTGCCATTTCAGGTTGATTCAAAAACAATTTTTCGGGGAGATTAGATTACTTAGCTTCTGATCATGATCATGATAGGATCAGAATCCTCTGCTCCTTTGGACATGTCCACGAAATCCCTCAGCCTTTGAGTTATTGTCGATATTTCAACATGGAAAGGAGCCTGCAAAAGGAAATATATGTTTTTGCGTGAATTATCATAAACTATACAGCATCTCAATACCATATTTAATAAATAAAACTGCAGCTAGAATGATGGAACTTTTCATGAAGATGGCCTCAAGAACACAGTTGAATGGGGACTGCTTAGTAGAGTCCTTTTTTGTACTGTTCACCAGAAGGGTACGAGAAAACAATTGAAATATTGACATTGAATATTCAAGGTGTGTAGACAGGAAGCAAACCCAAATTGATTGTTTACATATTACTCGGTGATGTTTTCTCTTCCACAATGTCTTCGTCGACACGTTGGTAGTTCCTCACTGAGACGATTCGCCTCTACTTCGCGCGCACCACCTCCCGCCTCCGATTCTAAGAATGTGCGAATCATGCGTATCCTTGAGAAACGCGTCGAAGAACGAAGACGCATAACTTCCGAGGTAAGAATCATACACCAGTCAAGAAACACAATTAACAATCTTTTAGCTTTCAGAAGAGTTATCCACGCCATCTGACATCACTCGGCTCAAACAGCTGAAGGAGACTGAACCTCTGCAGGCTGCCTGGGACCAATGGAACAACACACGGCAGGTATGTCTCTTCCATACCCGTTCAGTTATTTTACTTAGCTTTGAAAAGCTTCTCGAAGAAACGAACGCGCTCCTCAATGACCCCGACGAGACCATGCGGGCACTTGCTGTCGAGGAGCATGAAGCCCTCTCTACATCTCTCACATCTCTTGTCGAAACTACCGTTCCATCACTACTCATTCCACCCTCCACCACCTTCCAGCTTTCTGCGATGCTCGAGCTCAAGTCCGGTGTCGGCGGTTCCGAATCAAGTCTCTTTCTCTCGGACCTTTTGCGAATGTACCTCCGCCTCGCTAATGTAAGACGGTGGCAAGCGACGATCGTGTCACAGAACGATAACGAGGGGGGAGGGATAAAGGATGCGATAGTAGAAGTCAAGGGTGAAGGCGCATATGAAGCCCTACGTTGGGAGAGTGGTGTACATCGTGTTCAGCGGGTGCCAGCAACAGAAGCAAGCGGTAGGGTGCACACAAGTACCGTCGCGATTATTGTAAGTTTTCCCTCTGTGCATATCACATTAAAGTAATATTGGTTCCTTCGCAATAGGTCCTCCCTTTAATGGAAGAAACAGACACGGCAGACGACCTATTCACCATGGACGAGGTCAAAGTGGAAGTCATGCGTGCGCGGGGTGCTGGTGGACAGGTCAGTTCTATCTTCATCTTATTTTGTTGCGGAACTGATATCTCTATTTCTCCCAGCACGTCAACAAAACTGAGTCCGCTGTCCGACTTACCCATGTTCCTTCTGGAATAACCGTCTCAATGCAAGATGAACGCAGTCAACACCAGGTTCGCTCTCTTTTTGATCCCTTGAATTTACAAAACTAACCCCCTGCGCAGAACCGACGCCGAGCTTTCACCGTCCTCCGCAGTCGACTTATGGATTTGAAGCTTCAGCGTGACATCGCTGAGCGACGAGCGACACGCCAGAACCTGGTCCGAACAGCCGATAGGAGCGAGAAGATCCGGACGTACAACTATGCTCAGGTTTGTCGATGTCTCTCTTTTCAACACTCTCATTAACTGTCTTCTTGTATAGGAGCGAGTTACCGATCACCGAATTGGCCTCACACTGAAAAACCTCAGTTCGGTCCTTGAGGGAGACGGCCTGCAAGACTTTATCTATGAGCTGCAAAAGGACCACGATGAGTCCGTCCTGGAAGATATGCTCAGCGCTGCATAACTGTTCATCTCACCTAATCTACATCTTTCTTAACACGAAGCGGATGAACAGAGAGAACTGTCGCTTTATAAAGTACTAAATATCCTCTACAGCTAATTATAATAACAATACACCCCTCGAAAAATTACAAGATAATGTTATGTGAATGCAATATGAAGATCTATGGTATCCCCACCTCTACATCACTCTACACGTCTGCTGGTCTGGGTCAAGTCCAAGCTCTTCAAGCTCCTCCCTCGCAGCCTCCTTCCGGTTCTGTATCGCCTTCTCATGGGACTCGATCGGGAACCAATCCTGCATGAAATTAAGCAGAGCCCAATCCACATTCGCTGTACACAGTGTGATGAGATCCTACACCACTGACGAGGTCGGATAAAAAAGAACTTACTTCGATCAGCCTTGAGCACACAAGGGGCCCTACACATTGGGCAATCCCCATTTCCTCGCTTCTGCATCTTCACGAGACACCTCACGCAGAACAGATGCCTGCACGCTAATCGAATGGGCTTGAACGCGATGGATGTACAAATGAGGCATGCGTAGTCGTCCAGATGCGGGATGATAGGAAGAAGGGTCTCGCCGATGGCCTGCACAAGCACGCGCGGAAGCCTGCTAGGACTCTTATGCGGAAGTATAACCGATTGAGAACTGAGGTCATCCGTCAGGAATGGGAGGGATGTTCGCTTGGTGTGCTTCTTAAGGATCTTGCGTGTAGCTTCGGCGTTGGCGAATTGAAACTATTTTCTGACTATAAGTTTGCATTCGAATGAGCAAAGTGTGAAACATACCTTCTTGATGTTCAAAATGAACATGTTCAGTTCCAAGAACGTCTCGAGCGCCTCCCTGCTCTGTTTGCTCTTCAATTTCCTATCATCACCAAGCCCTCTCGAAGTAACTCGCTCCGCAAACAGCTTCAATCTTTTTTCGCTTTCCTCCACTGACCTCTCCCCTCGATCCTGTTCATGCACACTTTCAAACACCTCGGCCTCAACATACAGCTGAAATATCTCGCGCCAAGAGTATAGATCGCTCTGTTGAGCATCAGCACATGGCCAAAATCTCTCGTAATAGCTAAAATGGCGCACCTTGATATCAGTAGCATTTGTCACACTCCATGGTTTTGACGAGAGAATCGAGTGTGGGCGAAAACCGGAATTGCTTGACGAAGTTGGTCGGGCCGAATCGCCGATTGTTCGAGAAAGGGTGGAAAGGGTGTCGACGAAGTCGCTCTGTACAGTGATAAGGTGGGTAGAAAGATGATTGATAGCCGTTGAGAGCGTCTGGAAGAAGAGCAAGTCTGAGGCAAGAGGAATGACGACTTCGTTGGTGCTTTCACCAAGGTCCGAAGGGGGAACAGACTGAATGGTTGGTAGAGCATCGATCTCGGAATGGGCGGAGGACCTGTTGTCCGAAAGCGAAAGACTGCAATTATTGGCTTCAATTAGATTGATGAATGGAAGAGATTCACTTACTCGTCAAACGACTCCGTTATTCGTGCAGTTGACGGCTCACTGTCCTGTATATTAATCGCTTGCCTCTGTAGCGTCCAAAGCAAGCTCATTCCTCTTTGCTGTATCCTAGGTATACCTTGCTCCCCATCATCCGCATCTTCATCCGGCTCCGTCTCTGTCATGGTATGTGCATCGCTGCTCGACTCTGCCTCCGATTCATGGCTATCCATCACGGATGATGCGCGAGATGCATTTCTGCTGCTGTGGAGGCTGGGAACATCGACCCATAGGCGGAGATGTGGTTCTATGTGTCCCAGGCCATCCGTAACTTCGTAAACAGCCTTTGACAGATTCGGATGTCTTCTAATTGACTTCACCTCGGTCCCGGCTGGTTCTTCAGCCCCTTTCCCCACATCGCCTATGGATACTTTTTGGCTGCCTTCAAGAAGCTCGTGGAGGATTGCAGGGCTCAAACCAAGCGATGAGAGCTCAAGAACGATTTGGTTGATGAGTTTTTTCAGCTGGAGTGCCAACTGTGAGCATGGAAGAGTAGGATGAGAATCTACGAACCTGGCGGTATTGAATTGCATTGTCACGAAGCTCTGGAGGGAGGCTGAGGAGCAGCTGAGCATACGTCTTCGAAAAATGCATGAATCCCGGACAAGCAATTCCGCGCTCCGACGCACATGTGTCCTATATTTAGTCGGCCAATAGTCGGCCGATCATCCAGTGGCGTCATATGTACGGACAAACCTCGTTATAGCGCCCAGCCGAAGCTCGGAATGCCAGGACTCAGGACTCAGGAGGGCCCAGGGCTCGATATTCTCAATGGTAGCTCGCTGATTGTAAAGCCCTATTATCACCTACGATACATACACGAGCTGCCACATCTTGGCCCCAAGCTCTCACCCATTCGCATCAAGGTTCATTTCCAACTCTACTGGTGGAGTTCTCAGCCCAGAAGTAACTCGATACACGGAAGACTTGGCAGCCTTCTTACTCGACAAGGAAAAGGCTGGCGCCGCATCCCACATAACGCTTCCCAATGACCACTACCGAGAGACCATGCTGCATTCTTCGTACACCTATCAACCAGCCTAGGTGATGAGATCTTTTGTGGACCATATCCCTTGTTGCTATCGGGATTGAAGCCACACGCTCTCCCCAGAGAACGGACTTGAATTAAATGACCGATTATTTGCTTCCTGCCTGAAGATGTCAATCCAAATTTTGAAAACACAGTGCTCAACTCAGGATTATCCAAAGACCAGATCCAATTTCTCGAGTCCAGACCTGACATGTCGGGAAAATGGCTGGGATTTGGAAGAGATGGGTGATGTGACATGAGTTGGATTTGAATGAGGCGGCGGATATGGTGACAGTAAGTAGATGACCGTGCTGCCATGTCTGCGTGTCGTCAAGTCTGAAAACAAGTTTGTTCAAGATAGATCAACCAGTTTGACCCGTGTGAATATCTCATCCTCACACTTCATTGTTATCTATGATGTCGCATAAGAAATCGAAAGCCAAAGCCCCCTTCAGCAAGGTCAAGGACTTCATCAGAAACTTCCTTTCGCCATCCCAATCGCGCTCGCCTTCTCTGATTCCACCTAATCAGTCTACGAATGGACCAGCCCAAGCGCCCATCGCAATTGGCCAACCATTAGTGCACTCCGCATCAGGCCCAACCGCTGGACCCACAAGTATTTCTCCTTCCTCAGTTACATTCAATCATCCAAACAACGCAACCATGCTGCAAGCCTTGCGTCCACTAAGCGCCGTGGCTACTGGACCATCATCACCTGCTGCCGCACAGACACCTGCGCAATCGGCGTCCGGCGTGACCAATGCCCCCGTTATCCCTTGCCCTGTGGAAATAACTATCGGTGCCACTGGGAACGCAGTCACGCAGCAAGCACCAGCCATGTTCGGGAACTTGAACGCCGTGGTGCCTACTGTGACTTCTCCCCTTCCCACTCCCAGCCAGCTCTTACACCTGCAGCTGTCAACACACCCACACAATTCGTGGCTGTTCCGAGCGCCTCTTCGACCCCAATGCCGAGTTCTGTTTCCATTTCAGCTGCAAATCAGGTCCCAGCTGGAACCATCACCTTAACCAGCGTAACTCCATCACCTGCGACATCTGTACCCATGTCTGCCACCCATGAAAGTGACTCCTGGGAGGTGGCAAAGAGTGTCCTGGACACAACCTTGAATCTGCTTCTGCAGAGCTCCGATGCATTTGGACCTCTCAAATCAGCAATTGGTGGTTTAGTTGGTGTGATCAATCTCTTCAAGGTATATCACTTGACCATACTGATATAGAATACCGGTGCTGATTTACATTTCAGAGTGCTGCTGCAAACCGTGAGGACCATAGCCAGCTTGAGTCTGAACTTGGTGATATGGTAGCGACATTGAAACAGTATGGACAGCTCAACCCAAAAGAACCTGGTGGCAGTGTTGCGCGTATCCTTCTGTGAGTGTCACTTTTCTTATGACTATATATATCATATTGACTGCTTGTTCCACAGCCGCATTCATGAAGAATTGACAGAAGTCAAGAAAATTCAGTCCCACGGAAGGATAAGACAGTTCATTGAAGCAACCAAGGACAAGGATGATATCATCAAGAGGTATCGTACTATCCAGACCCTTATCCAACAACTACAGGTAAGCCTCTCTCAACGTTCAGCAAGTGAGTCTAATATTAGAATCATAGACCGACATCCTTTTTCAAAGTTTGGACCATACAAAGAAAGTGGACCAGGTATAGAGATTCTATAATTGAATTTGTCATCCACTAGCATGAGTGTTGATTTCCTGTTCCAGAGAACCCTCCTGGCAATACTCTTTCCTGTGCATGATGCATGCTACAATTCTAGTTACTCTGAGACTATCAGGCGCCATGGATGCACTGCTAAGACTTGTGAGGGTACTTTAGCAGATCTTAAAGACTGGGTCAATAATCCAGACAGCTCCAAAGTTTGCTGGCTTAATGGTATGGCTGGTACAGGCAAGACCACCATTATGTACAGTCTATGTGAATGGCTAGAAACCCAGAAACTGCTTGGGGCAAACTTCTGCTGTTCCCGTCTCTCAGATGCTTGTCAGAAGGCACATGCTATTGTACCATCTATTGCTTTTCAACTTGCAGGCTACTCTTCTGCTTTTCAATCCTCTCTGTCTGAAGTCATAGAGCAGGAACCCCACACAATCAGCTCCAATGTGGAAACACAGTTTTCAAAACTTCTTGTACAACCCATGAAAGCAGTACAGAACAACATACCTCCCAGTGTAGTCATAGTAATTGATGCTCTGGATGAGTGTGAGAATGGCTCCCTAGTTGAGCTACTTCTCCAAACACTCCTCAAGTTTGCCTCTCAGTTGCCAATCAAATTCTTTGTGACTAGTCGCCCAGAGCCCTTAGTTCAATGCAACATGCTAGGAACCAATGGATACAGGCCTTTAGTGCTTCATCTCCATGATATTGAGCGGTCTCTGGTAGAAGCTGACATCCAGAGGTATCTTCTTGATATGTTTTCAAATATCAACCCATCCTTCTCCAGGGATGATATTTCCCAGCTTACAAAACTTGCAGGAAAGCTGTTTGTATATGCTTCTACTGTTGCACGATATATCAATCCAGGTGTATATGGGGTCAATCCACATAATCGGCTGAAAGCCATGTTGAAGATGGCTTCTATACCTACTACAAGAACTAACACAAAGAATCCATACAAAGACTTGGATGAATTATACCACAACATTCTTGCTGCAGCCTTGAATTCTGAGCTTGAAGATGAGGAAACACATATCATGGAACTTGTTTTGAGAACAGTGATATGTGTGAAAGAACCTATGGCTGCAGATGCAATGGCTTCACTTCTGAATATCACTGTCAAGGAGCTCAAACAGTGCTTAGGTCCATTGCAATCTGTTGTTCATGTACCAAAACAGGAGGGCTTGATTGCTCCTTTGCATGCATCTTTCTCAGATTACATGTTGGATCATTGTTCTGTTGCAGAAAAGCTCAGCATAGTGAAATCCTTGCACTCAAATGCTTTGACTTGATGAAGAAAAAGCTGCACTTCAACATCTGTGGGCTTAAATCTTCATTTGCATTTGACAGGGAGGTGGAGAATTTGAAAGAGAAAATTCAGGATTCTATCTCTGACTCACTTTCCTATTCATGCAAGTACTGGCTGGATCACTTGACAGATTCACAAACTGGAGAAAAACTTCACACAGAACTATTGGAGTTTTTCACACAGAGCCTCTTGTTTTGGTTGGAAGTACTCAACCTTGAGCAAGATGTTGGGAGTATTCCTGCAAAATTCTCTCAGATGCTAAGCTGGCTTGGGAACACTAATGTGAGTCAAATAGATTTCAATGGAAAGAGATACTAATGTATCTGTTTAGGCAACCACAAATCTGACACTACTAGTGACAGATGCAGAGCTTTTTGTTAAGGAATTTGTAGGAAATTCATGCAAAGAGAGTACTCCACATCTTTATATCTCATTTTTAGCTCTTTGCTCTGGGGAAAGTATGATTTATAAGTGCAATATGAATTCCTTACAAGGCCTTGTTGGTGTTGTTGAAACAGAATTATTGGGGGATAAACATCCTCTACTTGCAACATGGACAACAAATCAGCTAATGTCTGTAGTGGCATTCTCACCTGATGGAGGTTGTATTGCTTCATCCTGCTGGGACAAAACTATCAGAATGTGGGATGCTCAATCAGGCCAACCAATTGGAGGGCCCTTGAAGGGGCACACAAATAGGGTCACCTCTGTAGCATTCTCATCTGATGGGGCTCACATTGCTTCATGCTCTTATGACCATACCATCAGAGTGTGGGGTGCTCAGACAGGTCAACCAATTGGAGGGCCCATGGAGGGGCACACAGATCGGGTTACCACTGTAGTATTCTCACCTGATGGGGCTCACATTGCTTCATGCTCTCATGACAAAACCATCAGAGTGTGGGATGCTCAGACAGGTCAACCAATTGGAGGGCCCTTGGAGGGGCACATAAATGCTGTCACATCTGTAGCATTCTCACCTGATGGGGCTTGCATTGCTTCATCTTCCTGGGATGAAACTATCAGAATGTGGGATGCTCAGACAGGTCAACCAATTGGAGGGCCCTTAGAAGGGCACACAAATTGGGTCACCTCAGTAGCATTCTCACCTGATGGGGCTCACATTGTGTCAGGCTCTTGGGACCAAACCATCAGAGTGTGGGATGCTCAGACAGGTCAACAAATTGGAAGGCCCTTGAAGGGGTACACAAATGTGGTAACCTCTGTAACATTCTCATATGATGGGGCTCACATTGCTTCATGCTCTCACGACAAAACCATTAGAGTATGGGATGCTCAGACAGGTCAACCAATTGGAGGACCCTTGGAGGGGCATACAAATGGGGTCACCTCTATAGCATTCTCACCTGATGGGGCTCATATTGTCTCATGTTCTGATGACAAAACCATCAGAGTGTGGGATGCTCAGAGAGGTCATACAGTGGAAGGGCCCTTGGAGGGACATACAGATTGGGCTACCTCT
The DNA here is from genome assembly GCA_018855915.1 of Tephrocybe sp. NHM501043. Classification (NCBI taxonomy): domain Eukaryota; kingdom Fungi; phylum Basidiomycota; class Agaricomycetes; order Agaricales; family Lyophyllaceae; genus Tephrocybe; species Tephrocybe sp. NHM501043. The sequence goes on from JABCKO010008010.1 coordinate 26,389, forward strand.
GTAGCATTCTCACCTGATGGGGCTCATATTGCTTCATGCTCTCATGACAAAACCATCAGAGTGTGGGAGACTCAGACAGGTCAACCCATTGGAGGGCCCTTGGAGGGGCACATAAATGCTGTCACATCTGTAGCATTCTCACCTGATGGTGCTCACATTGCTTCATCCTCCTGGGACCAAACCATCAGAGTGTGGGATGCTCAGACAGGTCAACCCATTGGAGGGCCCTTGGAGGGGCACACAA
>JABCKO010008011.1:0-26418 GCA_018855915.1 Tephrocybe sp. NHM501043
GGACGATGAATGAAAAAGACGGGGAGAATTGAGGCCGAAGAAATAACATTTTGCATCACCGATTCTGGCGTCTTTCAGTGATGTTGGCCGTGGTCAATGCAATAATCCAGAGCCCATTGTTGTCCGGTAATTTTAGAAGTTATTGCTCAAAAATTGGCTTCAAGGAAAGTTTTATCGCAAATAGCAGGAAGAAATGTCATTTTGCATTTGTAGGGGTTGTATCAATACCCAATAAGAACGACAGATGTGCCCACCATCATGGAGAGGATTTCATTCTTCCATAACATCGTCTCCCGTGGCGGTGATCTCCCGTGCGCTGCCTGCTATCCAGAGTGTTGCGAATTTTGGATAAACCCGCTTGTACAGAGACATGCAGACTGTGTCCATCTGGCTAATGGGCCCATCGAAGTGAGCTTTGAAGTAACCGTGTGTTCCAAGAGATTCTCGGATATGACCCGTACGTCCATGTTTGGTGTGAAGTTGAATGGGCTTAAAGTAGTGCACATCGTCTAGAGGAAATGTAAGTGATGACGGGGCGAGGTAGAGAGCGATCATGCTTACCGGCATTGAAGAACAGGTAACGGACTGTCGCCGTCTTTTTGTGAACCTTGAATGGATGTCCAGTGAGAACAACCCGTTTTGCGATGACACGTGTTGTGTCTGGGTTCACGAAGGTACCCATTGACACGAGCTCAGGGGCTACAGCATCAACATTTTAACGTGATTGCATAGTCATTGCATGATTTGAAGGCACCTTGAACATTCGCGGTCTCCCTTAGGAAGATACACGGCTGCTTCCCAAAGATAATGGGCCCATAGGTTGTCGCGACGCTGGTCAGACCATGCCGTAGGAAGCGCTCGAATTTGTGGACGTTGTTCGCGCCCTTTCCTCCACCACGCGTATGTTGGCTGTATATTGGGTTGACGTTCAGGCGCCGGGGCCCAACACATAGCACCAAAGGATCCTGTATAAGTTAGCACTGTGAAAGTCGTCAAGATTTAAGGAAAGTACCTTCGATCTCACACTCCCGTCATATTCAGTATTCCGCTGGACGGTAAAGTTGAGCACGGAGATCTTGTGCTCATGCTGTAGGAGAGCAAAAAGCGTGACTGGGCCAGTGGTTGCTGCCTCTTGAGGCACATCCTTCAAAAATACAGTAATTCGAACTCCAGGCTGAACGATCCCATCAGAATTCGTAACCATTTCACCACTGTCAGCAGTCTCACCTCAACGACAGCGAGTTCTTGCTCTGCTCTCCGGCGCACGCCGCGCTCTGTCCGTTTGAAGTCCTCGAATTGGAAAATACGGGCATAATCTCGTGGAAGGTTCTCAAACGGATCCCAAGGGCTCGTTCGGAAAGATCGCATCCCCCGAAATCTTTGGAATCGAACACGGGCAGGGATGTCTTTTGGGGTATCCATTTCGTCTGGGAATTGATGATCATCCTCTTCTTCGCGCTCCCGATTCCTCCAAGAGTTCAACCTGAAAAGGTGTCAGTACTTGTTCTGCTTGATCGGTAGGATGCACATACTGTCTTTCCTCTTCTTCATTGTCTAGATCTTGGAAGGTGACACGCCTTTCAGATTCCATGTCATCATCCATAGGCATATCTTGCATCTCTTCTTCCTCTTCCGCTATTTCCTCCATCTCGACCTCGTCACCTTCGCCCTTGGCTTCTGGATCCTCGTCATCCTCGCCATCAGACTCGTCGATAATCCATGATGCCTGATATGCACTCATCCCTTTCGGAATTCGTTTGACTGCCTTGGGAGTGGTTCCCTTGTCTGCATCGGGTATAGATGGTTGCTCGAAATCGCCACAGCCGTTCATTTCTTCCTCAGTAGGCCATGTTTGTTCATTGGCAAGGTCATCGGGGTCGTTGCTGGAAACCAAAGAGTCTGCTTCTTCTGGGTCGGGTTCCGCCAGTGTAGCAGGTTCCACTTCCATTGTCACTACTTGACCGGCCTTCGAGTGTCTAGGAAGGGCTGCAGACAGGATCTGTATACCGTAAGGCGACATTTCACCACACATACACAGTGCAGCTCACTTTGGATATCTGGAAGTCACCAAAATTGGGGATATGCACTAGCCTGTTAGCTGACAGAGATGAACCTCTGACAACACCCGTAACCCTTAGTTGCCCGTTCCCCCATTCCGCAGTCTCGCCCAGAATCCACGACCGGCCCTCTCGCCACCGGACATCGGCAGGTTTGCCTTCCGACAATGATCGCAAGGCATTCAAACGATCTGAAGTCGCGAAGAGATCGAAAATTCGAGTTTGACTTGGGACGAAATATTGTATGAAGGAGAGAAGCGACTTCAGAATCCCCGGTCGTGATTTAGCATCGATCGCGGGATCAGAAGCAGCGACAGTGACTACATCCGGTAGACCTTGGGCCTGAAGTGTTCGAAGTAAAGTGTCTCCCCAAGTATCAACTTCGATGGTGGTTGAGAGCGCAAATACAACATAATCTGCGACTTTGCAGGCGTCAAGGGCGGCGTAGAAGTTCTTGTAGGGGACATTGATAAATTGAAGGGATGTCTTGAACCTTTCTGCTCTTCAATTCCTAGATGAGTTTATCAGGTTGTGTATTAGGACCGTCACACGTACTTCATTTTCCAGATTCCCGATTGCGGGCAATCATCCGTTGAGACATCCAAAGATTCGGCAAGAGATGCCACGATAGATTTGGGGTCGATGTCAGGGGATAAAGGAATCACGGCAACAATTCTAGGTGCACCATCTACACCACTGAAAAGACGCGTCGCCGAGACGAGTGCATTGCGCTTTTTTGCTTGAGCTTGCTTCGCATTATTGCGGCGATTGAGCTTTGTTTGTGCAGATGCATTGGATGTGGCAGATGCTTTTGGAGACGTGCGAGCAATGCGACCTGGATATGTATGTGAGTTTCCTAACGACGAATGTCATCAACGGGCTGCACACCTTTTGCAGCATCTTTCAATGAAGATTTTGTGGCATGCTTAGATTTGAAATGTTTATTGCTCTACCAAGGAGATTTAGCACCTTCAAATAGGCTGATTATCAGGGCACGCGCACCTGCTTAAGCGTTGGTCTATGATGGTGCGCTTCGACCATGGTCGATCGATATTTTAGGCGTTTCAAGATTCACAGAATCACCAAAATTCGATAACACTCCAAGTTAGCTCCCCAGTACCTTAGAATGAAAAGATTGAGGTCAGATCGATGTCGGCAAGTCAAGACGCTATCCGTCAATTTCTAAATTTTTGGATCATGTGACGAGAATCAATTATTTCCCCTAGAAGCTCACACCAAATATGTACTGTCCTTGCAACACTGTGGTGAACAGGTAAAGAGATATATGGAATGTGTGTCTGGTAATACAAATGCAGTAGATATATGATGGGAGAAAAATAATAATACAGGATACCATGAACCTCATTAGGGAGGTGGAAGCGGGGGCCATGGTCCAGCGATGCTTGGAGTTGATGATACGGAGGCATTGTACAGGGAGCCAGTGTAGCTGCCCGACGAAGAAGCAGCCGCCAATTGCGGGGGAGGGGGGACAGGAGAGGCCAATGTTCGCGATGCGTCCTTCACAGGCGAGCCATTGAGAGAAGGAGCAACAGATGGTCCAGCAGATGGTCTATGCAATAGTGAGAAGGCACTCATTGTGTAGAAGTTGGCAGGATCTCACCTTGAGTCGGCGGCAGGTGCCGTAGTTGGATCATTATTGATCTTAAGGAACCCAGCCTGCACGAGAAAATCCCAAATACGACTGGTCTTATTGACGTCGATCTTCACAAGGTCTCTGGCTTCTCGGCGACGTAACTTTCCACCCCTTCTGGCATACTCCCGGACCAAAGTTTCTTTGATGACAAGGTAGGGTTTAGGAAAGATACGGAGCCCGGCACATAACGTTTGTTCTCCGGGAGTTAGGAGGTGGAGTGATGGGCTGTTAGCCAGGTTGAGTGGGGCAGCTATAAAACAATGTAATTAAAAACCACAAAGGCCATGATGCGATAAAAACTTACGTGGGCGACGAACGGGTGGGACAGAAACTGGAAGTCTAGGCGTCGCTTCGCGTTCAACAGAATCACGGTCTATACGACGAGGATCTGGACCAGAGGAATGTCGGGGAACTGAACGAGAATGTAGCCGGTCATTGTTGTGATATTCTCGAGGAGGATTTGCTTTGGCTTGAGTCTAGGATAAATCATAAGTAAGTTACAGGGTGAATATGAACAAGAGGACGTACACGTTTGGCCAGGTCTGCGTCATACTTATCGATGTCGGCTGCGGACGTTAGACCAAGTCGTCGATAAGTCTGAAGCTCTGAAATCCTCTTGCGAAGTAAAGCTTCATCTAAACAGCGCGTTAGTTATCCACCATGCACGCACTGATGATATTGCTCGTACAGAGTATGTCCGAAGCAAACGCTTCATAGTCTTCCGCAGTCTGTAATTTGGCAAATGGTCGGAGTCGGTTAACGATATCTCTCTCTTCACGTGGACGTTTCTTCTCCGCAGCTTGCATCTGGCCCAAAATAAGTGGTGGAACGTAGCGAGAAAGGCAGATAAAGACCTTCTTATACTCTAAGAGCCCTCTGTTGAAGATCAAACCCTTTCCCTCCAACCGTTTCTCTACTCGCTGCATGTACATCTCCATCAGGGTCATCTTGAATCGCAAGGATTCTTCAGACTCATAGGGAGGTGGTTGTGTTGGCTCCTCTGCTTCTTCATCTTGTGAGGTGGTTCCGTTGACATCGCTGATCTTGGCTTCCTGCTTCACGACGTCCCCATTACCGTGGTATCCGTTGGTCTTGCCGTTAATGGACTTAGGTCCCTTTGAGAAACCCTTGCCGCCTGGTAGACTTTTGCTGCGACCACCGACAATATTCTTGGAGGCCAATTTGCGCTCTTCTTTCCATTTTATTCGTGCAACCACGTCTCCATCTTCTTCATCCTCTGGTATTTCATCTCCACCGTAAGCGAGGCAAACACCGAATTCCAAGTCTTTGACGAGATCTTCTGCGTCATTGTCTAGTTCATGCTCAAACTCTAGCCGACCTGGAAGGAACGTAGCAATCTCGTGAATTCCAGGAGCAGACGTGGGAGCGACTTTGGGAGGAGGTGGCGCCATTGCATTCATGGTGGATATTCGCCTTCGTTTCCGGTCTTGGAATTCTTCAGGATCAATGTTAAATTCGCGTTTCATGGGCTAGAGGGCTTTAACACATTATACCATCGTCGAAAAGGGGGTGCTTACGGGCAGTGGCCAGTCTGCAGACTCTACATAAACCTCATTATAATGTTTCTCAACTTCTTCCTTCGTCCGAGTACCGACGTGTTCCGCAATCTTCTTCCAGTTGCCGATTCCTTGGCTAGCAAGCCCCGTGAGTAGAAGAAGCTCTCTATAAAATGTCAATTTGTGTTAAAAGCCCATTGAGTAGCATCACACATACTCATCAGCTCCCCAGTCTTCAGTGAAAATGGGATACGAGTTGATTTCCTAATTAACATTGTTCAGAGTGTTAGAAAGTACAGCAGAACATGAGCGGGGCTTACAATGACGCGATAGGCATGTCCTCTCTTATGCTTTCCGAACTCCTTGCCCGCACAGAAACATGGTGGGCAGATGTCTACTCCGTCATCCGGCTGGCATACCGGATCGGCGCATTTGATACGGATGGTGTGTGTTAAGTCGCATGCACACGAATCGCATTGGTATTGGACACCTGGTTCATTGACGGCTACAGAGATGATGTCAGTACTTCACATAACCGGAGTGGTTAAGGCAGCCATACTTTGAATCTCATCAGGTAAGTGTTGGGGTTTCCGTTGAGTAACGGTCATCAAGCCTACTCGAGTAACCTATTTCGAGCGCGTAAAGAATGAAGGGGCGTCCTATCGCCAAATGGAAGACTACAAGTTGGCCAGACGAATCCGAGTGTCCCGGTTAAACGCCCAAACTCTCCCGGAGCGTAGAAACAAGGAAATGGATGGAGCCAGTAGTTAACAGTAAGTCGGCAAAAAGTCCAGTTAGGCCTTGACACACTCTGAAAGAGAAAGACGCGACTACGGACAATTCTTGACAAATGGAATGACGAGGAGCTTGTTTGTATGTGCTTGTCCTCAATGGCTTTTAGACAATCAGACCTCCGAAAGGACCGAACCTTTGCCGAACTTCTCAATCAAACTTATGAGTTGGCCCATAGAAATTTACGGACTGACTCAGAGTTTATTCAAGCTTCGGCGTACATGTTTATGTCATATCCAGCTCGGGAAATACTCATATCAATTTTTGCCAAGGCGTGCGGCTGCATCTAGACGTCATGACAAAGGTGGCCTTTGAATTGAGGGGTTGAGAGGAATTAAGGATATCTTCCAGGCTTCCTAGCGGCTGCTTCAGGCTCAGCGCATTTGATCGGCGCATGAATTTTGTTCATTTCGAGAACAGCCTAGAGTGTATTTGGACAGTTGGAGATGGAAAAAACGATTGACCGATAAAAGAACGGTATAGTTAACAGCGCATTTTCTTGTTCCTGATTGTTATAAGTCGAGAAGTATTGTGGCACGTTTCAAGGTGGAACTAATCCATTTACTGTCATGTCTTTTTTTTTTTTTTTTACAAGTATAGAGTACTGTAGCTTACTCAGAGTTGCAATGGTACCGCCGTCTGTCATTCTCCACTCATGTCTTTGATGCCATTGTTCGACTTGAAGAATTAAAAACAGTAAGTATATCAGTTGGTGTACCAGTTTTTGATGGAAATTTGTCATTCCTCAAAAAAAAAATGAAACGCCCAGTGATCATCGTATGAGGAAGGATATTCATGGCACGAATCTCGACCAGTAATTAGACCATTACTCAAGGTGCCTGGATTGTAACGCCCATTTATATTCAGATATCAGATAAAACCAAGGAGATCACGATGTTTCCCAACCCCTTGTCCAAACGTGCTTGATGTAAAGAACATATACAGCACACATTATTTTTCAGGATGCATACCTTCATCTAAGAAGCTTCCATCTAGTTTGCATATCAATGAGACGAATATATAAGGATGCACTCCTGGAGGGAGGGGAGCAGCATCCCTAGAAGAACAAGAAATGGCTTCAGCATCGATTAACACGACTATTGGCGGCGCAACTGCGATGCTTCTAGTGGTGTATCCAAACAGCACCCCGACTGATGCAGAGCTCACGGCCGAGCTTGTGGTCATCCATGACTGGTTTATGGCGTTTAACAGTAACCTTGGTGTACGCCGTTCCCGAAACGTCTCGTTGCAAGGCTGGTGACATTGATGAGTCCATAATAATTAGGACATTGGCGGAAAACTCCCGACTTCGACGAAGTCGTATCCCGCAGCTGTCATGCTCGCAACGTAAGTCAAATGGCCTTCAGCTGGAGCCATCCTCCTTATCCGTCTGCAGGAGCGAGCTTCACATCTCCAACACTAGCCCAACCGAGCGTATTCACATCACAGGCCGCATCAGCACTGCGGTGGCATGGGGGCTGACCCCAAAGGAGAATAACTGCTGTGTACACATTTATGCGAGGAACGATACCCTCGCAGGTGGGTACGACAGCTGGTTGTTGAAGAACAAGTCCACAAGCAAGTTGTCAAGCCCAGTAGTGCAGGGGAAAGTGGCCGCTGCGCTTGTGAACAATCGTGGAGTTTTAGGCCAGGGAAATCTTGTATTGCATGCAGGTTCTGGATCGGGGCAGGAGGAGAAATAGGTGCAGCTATAGTAGTCTACCGCAATACTTTCAGGTGCTTGCATTCAAGTTTCAGGTGGCAATACTTAGCTGCAGTGGTAAATGTAACCAAGTATGTAACTTGAAGTAATTTGATCGGTATTACATAAGTAATGTCTCCTGATTAATATAGAATTTTCTTTGTTAAGATGAGATTATATATAGTGGTCCAACAGCTATCTTACGGTAAACTTCCATGACAGGGTTCTATTTCTTCTATAATCACTGGTGTACTATTCTATCCATTTAACGACTGTGCACGCTGTCTGCACAGCTTCTTAGGGCGCAGAAAAATCTGATCTTTCGCTACAGCAGAAACACTTGCCATTCGCCAAGCTCAGTGATCCTTCTCAATCATACTTGCGAACATTCTTGGAAAAATTCGAGCAAGGGTACAATTCTGAAAGTCATGTCCGATATTTCCCTGTACTGGGAGGCAGATGAAGAGGTCGAAGATATCAAACGATATACTACGGGGGGGTATCATCCCATACGCCTTGGCGATGTCCTTTCGTCTCCTGTATCTGCGGGTTCAGATTCACCCTCACGACAGTATCGTGTCCTACATAAGCTTGGTCGAGGATCCTTTGCGACTGTGTGGTTGGCAGAGACTCTTCGGGCTTCCTCGTGAGTCCTGCTTGTTCGCAAACTCATCCCTGATTGAACATCTCGACAGACAGCACTACGTTGCTGTCAAAATTTGTGTTGCAGATGCTCCTCCACAGCTTGAATTAGACATCTTTGATAAGCTCCCTCGCGAAAAGACACCCAACGTAGTTCAACTGCTTGACAGCTTCTCACTAGCTGGGCCTAACGGGATACACACCGTCCTTGTTCACGACGTGCTTGGCAGTGTCACAAGCATCATAGGCTCACCGCGTGGCCCCAAACATGCTAGAGAAATATGTCGCCAGATTGCTCACGGACTCGCTACTCTGCACCGTCATGGAGTAGTCCACGGTGGTGAGTAGAGTAATTCATGGCCAGAGAGAGTAGACACTGAAATGCATTCATTACTGACCTTCAGATATCCATGCCGGAAATGTCGGTATTGCCCTCACGACTATAAACGAACATCCACCTCAGAATATACAAGATCACTTTGGCAATCCGGATTGTACCATAGTTCTGCCAACTCAACATCCCTCCCGACCAGAAGCCTTACCTCCATATCTCGTACCATCCATCTCGATTATTGACTATCTTTATGAGAATGATCATTCGTTCTTCGAAAGTCCGCTGCAAGTGAAGCTAATCGATTTTGGCAGTGGTCAGTGTTTCGAGGCATTCGCCAAAAGTTACGCGTCTCACAAGCCACAGGCCTCGTTGTTGGTGGACAATCCCGGCCGTTTTGCACTCCGGCAGCAGTTTGCGCGCCTGAGCTCATGTTCGAACGCGTCGTTAACTCAGTTGAACCGCCACCCACTCCGGCCAGTGATATCTGGTCGCTTGCTTGCACTGTGGGTCTTCTGCTTTTTCCTGACTGACCCTCTGATTTCCTTACACAGCATTCAGATCTATGAAGTCGTCTTTGGATCCAGACTGTTCCACTTTGCGGGACCAAATGATACTTTATTGGGTGCAATGGCCACCTTGTGTGGCGAGGTACCTGCATCGTGGAAAACCTATTGGCACTCACGAGACAAACTGCGTAATATGAGTGCGTATAACATCAACATTCATTTATTTCCTTGTGTAGATGACCGCCTCTGCAGACATATCTCACGAGGTCGCAGATGCTGAGTGGAAGCGCCGGTTAGAACATTACTCATCTAAAGTCTCCGATGGAGGAGAGGCTGTACAAGTCATTAACCTTGTTCGTTCAATGCTCAAGGTCAATGCCGCAGAACGTCCGAACGCCGAAGACGCCCTGCGCCATCCGTGGTTTACTCGTGAAAGCGTGGTGTCAGGTTGACTTACTCTAGATCTTTGCATCCTATACCAGTGAAATGTGCTACCTGCCATCCCTCTGATCATCATTTTCACTTGATAGAAATGAGTCCGTTCTTCAATCTTCATCAATCTTCATCAGAGGGCAGGATAACTCGCTACAAGATGTTGTTCGACCTTTCCATACAAGCTTTGATGGATATAGACATTCGATCTATAACATCTCATGTACAATGTACAGTTGCGCAAGTATTGTCATTCCGATGAGCAGTGTAGACAGAGATGCTCTTGAATTAGCTTCACTTGAAGATGGTGATGTCGATTGAGTGGGAGATGACGTTCTAAAGGGATGGTGGTCAGTTATCCTCAGATGCATATTCTGCCTACTACGTACGTCGTTGATGATCTGACTGGACCAGTCGTGGTAGTGCGGCTGTAGGTTGTTGAGGCGGTCTGATAGTATTGCCAGAACTGGTACCTCGTTAGCTTGGTTTACTCTTATGAGGAGAGGAGGAGCACACATAGAATACACCCGAAATGAAAGTCGGATTCGTCGTGTTGGAATGCCTGAAATAGACTGGTATTAATCGACCAAAAAGTCAATATCGTATCCACATACTGGTCAACGATCTGAAAGTAAAACTTCCTGCAATATAATATTCAAAACACAGGGACACAAAGAATGAGATGTCATACGAACATGGGATGTCCAATTGGCAGCTGCGATATTCCATTCGGGAAAGTACCATCTATCTGTATTTGAGCGGCCAGTTGCCCATCTTCGATTGCTTGCAAAGAAAATGGCCCGGTGTCATCTCCCTCGTCGCGAGACCACGCAACGTCCACAGTGATGTCTGGTACAAGATTCAACACCGGGTGAACAATAGTAAGACGCCAGGCTATTACTGTCGACAGGTTCAAGGCAATTCTGGCAATAACTTGTTCAGTTTGGGTCAACTTCAATATGACGCTGGACGTACCCAATCAGTGTTGAAAACCGAACCATGGGTCAACGAATACTGGGCTCAAAACATCGTTACAGAAAATGTGCCTGGTGAGAAAGGTGAAACGCATTCTAGCAATTCGGATCAAAGCCTCGTTCGTCTTGGCACGGGACGTGGAGAACGACGCGACCGTTCCCACATCAGGTGACAGCACTTGCTCAATATAAGTCTATATTATACTTGGGTGAGCATGTACAGTGGAGGATGCTACAAGATGATTGGAGATGAATGAAGGTTTCAAAATCGTACGAAATGCTTAGGTCAAGAGCGAAAACAGTTTAGAATCGAGATATAATATATATGATATGTGAAGTCCATTAATCACAGTCCAAGCCTTGGTTTATGGTCGCAAAAGTCTCCGAGCCACGTTCTATGTGTTCAAGTAGTCCAGGGCGAAAGGATACGGCGGAGGGATGATGTCGCACAAGGGTTTGTACTTTCATTGAAGTGCTAGCTCTGTCCAAAGCGGCATCCAGAGGAACAATTCAGTCAGTTGTAGTAGAAGTAAACTTATAAATACACTTGAACAAGTCGAGAGAAGTGCTAGTCCACACGGCTCGTCTGCTAGGTACAAAGCAGGCAGCACGAGATCCCACAAGAGTAGGGCTGGTGAGGCAGGTGCACGACCTTCGCTTTTGCCGGACCTAAGCGCCACAGAACCACATACACCAGAGTCGGATGGCTGGAGTGCATGGCATTGTGAATACCCCCGCATCCAGGTTGCGCTGCCAAGTTGGTGCTACATGAGTGGGAATGAACACGGGGACTTCTCTTGAGTGGATACGAATATAAATGATATGTTCCTTCTGTACTGTAAGCGGTGGGCTTTTGCGCTAGTAATGGGAATTTCTTATCATTAGCAGTGAAGTTGAAGAGCGAAAGTATTGGTGTGCCGAGGTCAATCTGTCACAAGCCCATCACTTGATGATTCATGGGCCAAATGCTTCCCTTGAGGTTCACATATTGGAGAATGGTATGACATTGCAGGGCGGACAGAGTCGATACACGCATACGAAAGCACAGAGACAGAGCGTTGAATAACAAGCAAGACGAAACTGACAGCTACAGCAAGAGTACGAAAAACAAACATGTCCTAACGCTTCCGCTTGAGGGAGTTGGTCGTCGTCGCAAAAATGGAGGAATGGGTACGCTCCAGCGCTGAGTGTTCCGGCGTATCGAGTTCCACTCCGAGGTCTTCCGCAAGATTTGATGCATCTGGAGGAGGCAAAGCGTCCGTCGCAAGTTGCCAGAACCTGAATACAGATCGGAGCCTAAGTAGCGTTTTGAAATGCTTCAGGTCCTTCAGAAACATACGTCGTGAAAACCTTCCTCCTTCTGACCCATTCCACGCGCCATTTGGTCCACTCCGCGTCGACTAGTACGAGATCGGCTTCCGATATTAGAGGTGCACCAGAACGTAGAGGGCCCAGACGAGTGGACAGGGAAGACACCTATTGAAGATCTAATGGCTCACCTGCGAACTCTTTGAACGACTTACAGTGTGGGCAGCCTCGCTGACTTGAGAGTCTAACTCCTGGTCACTGGGGGCCATTTTCAGTTTCGCAAGCTCTGTAATGAAGTTTAAAAACGCCCGCATGAAGTATAATGAAGAGGAAATTCCTGATAGCGCCGTTCTTAACTCAGCGGAAAGTAGCTTATTCTCGTCGTCGACGGCCTTCTGCTCGGCTTCAAGGACTGCTAGCTGATCACTGGGTACAGTGTCGATATTTGCCTGGTTGACGACAAAAAAGATCGTCTTTCCTGATACTAATGTCAGAGCGCGCATTTATAAATTGAGTTCGGTAGATTTCAGCTTGCCATAGGTCTTTTGGACCAACAGACTCTTCTCTGCCAGCGCGATCAAAATCTTTTGGGCGGCGGCTTTTGGAATCGCACCCTTTAAGTTCGCTGCAACATCGACGGCTCCGTACGGGCGGTTCATCTTCGCTTCACTGTATCAGGAATAGTATTGTGAGCGTACAATTGGGTTGCCGTACTCGTTTCAAGTACTCGAGAACCTTGTCCTCGGCTTACCCCAGCGTCAGCGTGCGGTAGATATGAAAAAAGTAGATGACAGAACCTTCCTGTCCTTTCAAGATGGGTACTTTGGGTTCTGTTTTCGTTTTCGATGACATGGTTATCAATAAAAGAGGTGTGCTACCTTCTTTAAATAGAGCTCTAGTAGAATCACGTGGGAATCATAAATGGAACTTGCCGAACGGAACGGCTCATGGGAACCGGACCAAGTTTGTGGAACTGAGAAAATGGTCCTTGTAGCTCAAGCTTCCTCCCTCCTCCACCATTTCCTCCGAGCCTGCTTTCCTTGCATGAGCTCTTGTCTATAACGCTTTGCGAATGAGTTCCAATGTCTCGACTTCGCATAGAGACAAACAGAGCTGGAACTACATCCTCCGTTCAGGTCTCGCTGGAGGAGTAGCTGGATGTGTGGTATGTGATCATCTATCTACTTGGCTAAATCGTCACTAACAGAAACGTAGGCTAAGACTGTTGTGGCCCCCTTGGATCGTGTTAAGATCCTCTTTCAGGCGTCCAATCCCGATTTCCGTAAATATGCTGGTGAGTTGGGTTACTGCCAAATCTCCTATCGACACCACTCAGTTTATCTCAAAGGATCTTGGAGCGGTGCATTTCGCGCTGGCGCAGAAATATATCATAACACAGGTCTTCGTGGTCTCTTTCAAGGGCATTCTGCAACCCTTTTCCGTATATTCCCGTACGCCGGTATCAAGTTCATGGCATACGACCAAGCCCACCATGTGAGTCCAATATGTGGACGCCGTGAATAAGCCTTATCATTTAGGATTGCTTTAGATATTGATGCCGACAAGAGAGAAAGAGACGAACACACGGCGGTTTCTTGCAGGAGCGATATCAGGTGCTTTCTGCGATTTAGAATCTAGATGATCACTAATTGGATGACGTAGGAACTCTCTCTGTCTTTGTGACATACCCATTAGACGTCATTCGTGTGCGAATGGCTTTTCAGACCAAGTCACCTAATCATCCCGGAACCAACTCACCGCCGACATTCACACACGCCTACAAGCAAATCTACGCTGAGCATATTGCGCCCTGCCTATCATCTCCAACCCCGCATGCCGGACAATACCTGGAACGATATCCTTTACTCAAATTCTACCGTGGTTTCTCGGTCACCCTCGCAGGGATGATCCCATATGCCGGTGTCTCCTTCCTTTGTTGGGGCTTCCTGAGGTCACATTTCCTCCCTCCGAATAAGACCGGACACAAGCCACCGACACCAGTTGCCGATCTGGCCATTGGGGCTGTTTCAGGTCTTATAGCTCAAACTGCATCTTACCCCTTCGAAATCGTCCGTCGTCGGATGCAAGTCGGTGGTATTACACGCCCCGATCGTTGGCTACGGCTAGGTGAAACTGTCAGCACAGTTTGGCATTCTGGTGGTTGGAGAGGGTTCTACGTTGGACTGTCAATTGGTTATTTAAAGGTAGTACCTATGACTGCTGTTAGTTTTACAGTCTGGCAAGGAGGCAAGCGCCTTCTAGATGTTTAATGGAGTTAATGTGTACATTTGATGATCAGCTTAACATTCACTAACGGAGCTCCTGTTGACTCTTCTTTGATCCAGTCCCATCTTACTCACCCACCCGTCCAACTTGTTCTGTTGTTCCTGAACAACGTGGAATGAAAACTCTATATATGTAGGTGGTTTGAAGATTTCAAACTCATATCTACCTTGCTTTAGACGTCGACGACAACAACCCATTGTTTACATCTCGACTGCTCGGGCCGCCAGGAATGCCGCCAGATCAAAAAGCACCTGAGTCTGGGAAGGAGAAGAAGACCCGTCGGCGCTTGAGGCTCAGCTGTGTAGAGTGCACGAAACGTCGACAAGTATGTGCCTCTTCACTATATCGCTGTGGATCAGATCTTTTGACCACGCGCCACAAAGAAATGTGATCGCAAATATCCATGTTCTTTATGCACTCAGCGAGGCGTAACTCATTTATGCCGGTGGGAAACTGTACCAGTTGCACGACCAGCGCCGGCACGTCCACCAGGTGGCCCTACGCATCCCAGCTCGGAGCAGACTATTCAACTCCTTCGTGCTCAAATCGCTAGCCTGGAGAAGGCCCTCCATGGGAAAGCAGAGAAAAACAACCTTCAACCGCTCAAACTCGAACCCATATCAGACACCATTCTCCCCACCTCTCCATCTGGGTCCAGTACATTGGGTGCATCCACCGAAAATACATCCCCCTACGCATCCCCAGGCCCTGACATACCACTGATGCGTTTGTCGCCTGCTTCTGATATTCATGGGGAGGATGAGCTAGAGCCACTGTTAGCCCCCCTCAACTACCTTCAGCCTATGATGTATAATACCACGTCAACCTTGGCACGTCTTTCCGTCGGCCATCACGGTGAGTATATTGGAAGAGGTAGTCTGATCTGCGCGTTGCATGCAGTGAGTTCTCTTTTGCGCTTCTCATTAAGTCACAAGTATCGACTGACAGGCGTCCCATTACAGATCAGTACAGGGAAGACATCGCGCTTCCTATATGCAAAGTCTACCGACTCAACGTCTGCCTACCGAGACCCAAATCCTGGCTTGATGTCGAACTTGCTTATCGCAAGAGTCGAGAACCTTATCCACAGCATCCCTCCAGTCACGATCACAACAGCACTTTTGAAGGAATACTTCACTGAGAGTAACTGGCGGTTCGGAATACCAGAAGATTGGTTCAGAACTGCCTGTTCACAAATGTGGAATGTGCTAGAGTACCCCGGTCCCCACGGTCTCCAAATTAATGCCAATTGGCTATCTCTCTTCTTTGCTGTGCTCGCGTGTGCTCCAATGTCAAGATCGCATACAAACCCTTCAGAAACGGACAATAGCGATCAATGGCTCTCCTGCGCCCTGATGGCCCGGCGCATCGCAGAGGATGACTACATGCATAAACCGAACATTTCGCTGATGGTTTCAGCTGCAGATGGAACTGTGCTTTCGTGCTTGGCGGTGCCCCTTCTCTGTAGCTACCTAGCGCAACGAGGGCGTGTAAGCGAGGCCTGGAAACTTGTCGGAAATGGTATCCGAAGTGCCGAGGCAGTGGGGATGCATAGGGACCCAGAATGGAAGCAGTGGCAGGTCATGTCAAAGGATGAAGTATTGCTACGACGACGTGCATGGTGGGGTCTCTATATTTGGGACAAGTGAGGAGTTTAAGCGGTGACTGAGTACTCTGCTGATTCTTTGACTTCGCAGGATGTATTCCTATCTGCTTGGGCGTCCCCAAATGCTACGCAAGGAGGTCTTCGATGTCACCGCTCCATCTCCGAATGAACTCAATGGGATGCGAGATGTTTTTGACCTTGGTCAATCTACCTTCATTCAATTGTGTGCTGTGGCAGGAGAAGCCCTCGAAAATGTTTGTCTAACTTTACATACGCAATTTGCATAGTGCTTATTTAGGAACCCGGCAGTGTTTTAGCGTGGCGTACCCTGACTTCCCTTCGTTTTTTGAAATGGATGGCCGATTCGAACACTGGGAGAATAACCTTCCGCCAGAGTATCAACTGCCCCGCCCCGATGGTGCTGTTAGCAATCTGACTACAGCAGAGTTGTCAATCATTGATCGCCAACGGCACACACTTCACACCTGGTATCTGCTTTGTCGAATGAAGTTGCATATTGCTGCCCTCACTGGGATACGTCAAGCGCGGCAGCTGCGCACAGACGTACTGGGAAGCAGCAAGACATCGATTCTCATGTCAATGCGGCTCATCAAACTCCAGTGTGATGCCCATAATTCAGGACTTCGGTATCGAACCGAAGACGTCGATCCAGAGTCGGGCTTCCCAGGGAGCGTCTGGTTCTTTGAAGGGTGCTTCTCCCTCTTCGAGGCCGCTGTAGCTCTCATCACAACGTTGACACGTTACCCGTGGGCCGACAAAATGGGGGAAGCCGAGCAGCTAGTTGATAGAGCCATGGGAGTATTAACTCAAGTAGGGATTGAGAAGGGCGAGCAAAGAGAAGTCGCTAGAATGGCTACAGAGGCTCTGGGTTCCTTGCGACAGGAGAGCTGGTGGCAAGTACAGACGTCAGGCGTTCATACGCCGTATAATCTTTTGCCTCCTACATTCCATGGCTCTTCAATACAGGCAGGATCGAGTGTGGACAACGAGCCCAGCGTAGGGTACAACCAGCGGTTTGCCAGCATGACATATTCAAATCTCTTCCGTCCTAGCCTGGACGTTAGAAACGACGCCCCGAATACCTTGCCTTTTAACGGTACCACTGGCATTCGCATGATGAACACGGGTTCCGAGGATTAGAAGTTTCTCGTACCGGTAAACGATGGCCCAGAGTCACTTATCAGAACAGAATCTAGAATATATAGTAAGTGGCGCCCATGATTTTCAAGAGCTTGGCTCTCGGTGCATCCTATTAGAGGCGTGCACCCGTCGCCGCTGACCCATTCAGCAGGCTTCGACGTTAATATTGGGCTCAATGGATTGGCAGTTCGATACACGATCTTCGCCCCTGTATAACTAATATCTTTATCTGTATTACGTTTTGGTTAATGCATGGTCAGTTGATATAATTTAGGCGCGCTCTGCAAGGGACGGTGCATCGTACACCTCCAATGTGTCTTTGGAATATTGTAAAAAAGTCACTAGTGACTCTAGTAGGAGCAGCTCCGCGTAATGCCCAGGCCAAGTTCGCCACAAGATAATCCACCTGACACTCCTCGTGAATGGCTAGTGGGAGTTCGTCGTATTGAACCGACACTGGCCTTCAACACACGTCTCGTCACGCGTCATGTGTTGTGGGGGCTGACCACTGGCAGCTGATATTGTTTCTGCTTGTTCATGCACCCAGGATCGCCGCGAGCATATTCCTATAGTGCGACTTATTGGTTATGCATGTAGACGGGTTGACAACTTGTTCTTGAAATCGTCTTACGTGGTCCAAGAAGTTGATCAAAGCTTGAGCTTCATGCATGGATGACGAAGTCCCTCGATCAATTGCCGGGTGCAGTTCTGTTCGATTCAGTCTGACGATAATCTGTTAATTAATACAACTCCCCCTTGAACACCACTAGTCATGAGCAGCTGGACCAGTACCTTCTGTCAACAGGTGATACAATCTGCCATTTATTGGCCAAGCAACATCACTTGATCGAAAATCCATCTATGGAGTTGGTTGGTCATGGAGCAACGTATATACTTAGCATCCCAAAATCATGATCGATGAGGCGTTAAACGCCGCTGACACCAGTAAACTACCCAACTGATTGTGAATGTCGTTTCACCGCCTTTTAGCCGGACGACCATCAACCGTATTCGTTATGTGTTCTCGTGATACAAGTTGAGATCATGGCAAGTTGCAACGTATAGTTGGAGTGGTCGCGATGTCAGGCTTCACACCATCACGCCACAAGCCCACTACGCGTACGGAATTTCTTCTGATCAGTGTGGAAGGGGGTATGACAGGTGTAGTATATTCGAGTAGACCTCCTCCTTGCACCAGACGCCCTTCAAGCATCCTTCCAGAACCCATGATCCACAAGTTGCATCTGTTTCTAGAACTTGTTATAGTTCCGATGCGTGGCCAACACGCATCGCGGAATCATCATCATGGCTGTGTATGTTCAACACATTCCTGAGACCGTCTGAGAATGCAGTGTATACTTTTGGGTCGAACCCCAACCGTATGGGCACGACTGACGGACTAGTGATGAGCTGCAAACTGAGCACCCTCAAATGTGGCCAGAATTTTGCGCTATACTGAGCAAGGTGGCATGTATAGCGAGGTTTGGCTGTTGGACTGCTGGGCCCAATGATGGAAGAGCCGGTTGATTTGAAAAGGGGTATTAGGAGAGCGGGGTACATACAGCGCCGGAGAAAGTTCAGGTCCGACATAGTCTAAGATCGCCAAAGCAGAGCGGACTCGTGGTGACCCTCGTTTGTGAACACACATGTCTGCATTCGCATACAAGACTGAAAGGGCCTGTTGTGACATGGGGGAAGCGAGAGAGACGGAGATGTGATAAATAAGACCAATTTTAATTTGCACATTCCGAGAACAGGTTCTGATCGCACCAGTTGCGACGCCCAATCCCTCTTGACCGCATACCACCACCACCTTCCACCGCCCTTGCTGCGGCTCGTCTTGGGCTCGTCCTCTCTTGCGTATCCTGGGCCCGATACTTGAGCCGTGCTCCACAGCCCAACCAAGAGCGCCCAAATACGCTGGGGTGATCCATAAACAATAGCCTGTGGTGAATCAAGTGCTCAGACATCATCAGTTTCGGATTCTACGACATAAAGCCTCCAAAATACAAGGACGTCTCATACCCAGGCCTTGACGGCTGGGTTCCCCCACCATGCCTGTCGCGATGCGGACCACTTACCAAAAAGCGGAGGCAAAGTATAACGTCACGACGGAATGTGCGTATGCATGATCTCATTATAACGAATACGTTAACAGCTCTTTTATCCTACAGTTCCAAGTCTTGGGTTACACTCTGCAGCCGCCACGGGCAACGTTGGACTCGTCGAATACGCGTTGGATCATGGTCAACCCATCAACTCTGTTCTCGACGGTGTCCTTCCTCTTCATGCTGCATGTGCAGGCGGAAATGTCCAGGTTGTCAAATTGCTTATTGAGCATGGAGCTGATGTCAATGCGCCAAGGTGACTTACATCACTCGTCTGTGTCGCTGATCTTCTCGATTCTGATTGCTATTTCCAGGCTTCCGCGACGTTACTCGAATGACAGGAATCGGGACTCGTCTGCACCGATAGTTGGGACTTCCGGTTCAACCCCACTCCATTTTGCTGCTGCCAATGGAAACACAGAGGCCGTTAACCTACTTCTGCTCCATGGCGCTCATGCCAATCGCCCCGACAAGCATGGCATCACTCCCGAAATGCTTGCACGGCAGCATGGGTGGTTGGAGTGTGCAGATGTTTTGAAGCAGTGGTTGCTAAATAAGGACCGTGATCTCAGAGAGCGACCTGGTGGTACAGCCCCGAATGATTCGAAGGCGGGTCCATCTCGTGAACGGATTGGCTCTTTCAGCAGTGATACGGACTCTCAGCTACCGTCAACGCGAAGGCGATTGCACGTTAAACACTCAATCGACAACGCTCTCAACAAACTGAAGTCGTCGACGACGGACATGAGGTTACACGCTCCATCTTCTACAACAGGACTAGCCACATCTACCCCTCCTGCATCGCCGACAAAGCCTTTGGGAGAGTACACATTTATACCTACCCCCTCCTCCGATACAGACGCTTTCGACGCAAGCGCCCGTCGCCCATCACTGCCCCAGATCCTCCAACCGCCATCCGTCACTTCTTCCCGAAGCAGAAAGACATCTACTCCAAATGCCACTCACAGCCCCAGTCCTCGCCGGCCCCGGTCAGCCGGAAACGGTGCTGAGGGTCAAGAGCCCGAGACGGCGACACCTCCTGGGAAATCTGGTATCAGAAAATTAGGAAGCAAGTACTCCCTGATGAACATCTTCAAAAAAGCCCAGGCTGGAGAGTCTGTCCAAACCGCAGATATTCCACAATCATTGGCCGCCACTTCTCCTCCCGCCTCTAGCAGTGCTCTTCCTACGTCGTCCTCTCCCGGCCAACCCAGCCCGTTGCAGCATGTAGCCGCTACGGAGTCTACATCTACTCGATCTGGGTTCCGTTTTCATCGTGGAAGTGACGCATCCTCTCGCACAGCTCCACAGCAATCCAGCTCACTCCAACCTCTCAATCATAAGGCGTCGGGCACAATGGCAGCCTCTCCGCGGCCCTCAGCTGTCGATCTCCACAACGCCCTTGTACAAGATCGTGACGAACGACAGCGCCGATCGCGGGACCGCTCTAGGTCCACTGGAAATGGCGCACGCTTCAGCCCTGTCGATAAAACTAACCAGAGCCCGAGTCCGTCATCAAGTCCACTACAACGGCTCGGTCTGCTTCGTGGGCAGGGACACGTACGAGATCGATCTGGTTCCGGGAGCAGCCTAGGAACGAGCCCTGGCTATCGAGGCGGCGCCATCTTTGACGATGATGTCGTCGTTGTCGCTGGAGATGGAGAGCCTAGTCGATCAGGTGCTCGACCCAGCATTCTAAAGGCCCACACTCGAACGTCATCTAGTGGACACATACCTGGAACGCCGCAAGGTTTCCGGGCATTGAGATTCGATTCATCGTCGAGTAACGGCACAAGGGATCCAGAAGGTCTGCGCACCATGCACATCCTCAGGGGAAGTAATAGCACAGGCTCCCTTGGCAGGAGGCGCAACGACATCTTTGGAAGAGAAGCTACTCCAGAACCGCGAGTTAGCGAGGAGAACCTAGCCCCTGATTCTGCCCCTGCCACTATGATTGATTTCAGTCGGCCCGAGAATGAAGATGAAGTTGCGGACGACGAAGATGAGGAAGAATATGGACAACCATTGCACAATGAGGATAGCCCTGTTATTGATTCTGGCGAAATAAACCCGTCTCTACATCTACGAGAGCGCGGAGGATCATTCGCATCGTCACAGTCCTCACTGTCTCCGATCATGCCCGACGGCACGACGATGATCAACGACGAGTTCCCGTTCAGCATCAACAAACCACCTGTAATGGAACCAGAGGACATCGAGCAAGCAGAGCCAAAGAGAAATCTACTCCGAGTCCCCTCTTCGGGAGATAACCGTACCCGAGGAGATTCTGTGAGCAGCACGAGCACAACGGATAGCAACAACCCCCAGCTAAGTGCAAGTGGTACAACCAGTGGCAGCGGGAGCGAAACTGTTACGACGCCGTGGCTTTCCTCACCAGGTCGGGACGAGTTTCTTGATGTCGTACATTCTAACCCTGGACAGCATGATGACGATGCGTTTGCTCGCAACATGGAAACCCCAGGCTTTAAAGGCGAAATCGTCGGATTCAGCGAACGACGCCATCATACCCCGCCCGGCATCAATATCAACTCCATCTCTTCGCATGCTCAGGCAGAGGCCCTGGTACAGAAGGCCCAGCAGGACATACTTGAAATGGCCAATGATTTGACGCCTGCTTCTGGGAGCATAGGAAGGTCGCCATTGAGTGCAAGGCTCGCGGCTTATGGAGAGAGTTTGGCATTGGAACGAAAACTGAGAGAGAAAAAGGAGCTGGAGGAGCGACAGGCGCTTGAGAATGTTCGATCGAGACAAGCCTCAGGCGATGAGCCATACATTCGCAGTCCTGCGACGACGCCAACCAGAATCAATATACGACGCATTAGCAGCAATGGAGTGGAACGGCAGCGCAGCTTAGAACACAGACCGACTAGGACGAAGATAAAAACTAGGGGAAAAGACCCGAAGCGGCCATCTACTGCAGAAGGACGTAAGTACACACAAACATTGCTTCATGGATTGACCTTCAACGCCATTTTTCTACCTCCAGTTACCCCTAGATCGGCAGATCAAGCTACAGAGTACTTACACCAGTCATCACAATCTTCATCCGGGTTGGCGGTCTCGCCACCTAGCCGACTGCTCCTTATTGAACCAGATACACCATCTGACGAACAAGAGCAACCACCCTTGGCTTCTAACTCGACTAATCTTTCAATTTCGCAACCAGGACGTGCACCTAGTCCAGGACCACGCACCTACCGCTCTCGTACACCAGTTCCTGAGTCGGGTGACGGACATCTCAGTCGTGTCAGTTCGCAAGAGTGCGCAGACACTGACACGGAACTTGGACCAGCCCTCTTTCGCGTGTCGACTGCGCCCCATGGTGCTGCTCGTGGTGCGAAGACGGCCACCAAGTTAACGCGGATGGGTTTCCCGCCAATGGAACAAGTCCGCACGGCACCCACAAATAACAAACGCTTTGGCGCCTTCAGGTCCCTCGTTCAGACTTTGAAGGGCAAAACATGATACCCTTCTCTCACATTTCATCATTGACTGTTGTACTACTATCATTCATATACTTGCTTCTCGTCATGTCATGTCTTGACCTGGTGTATTTTTTTCTGTACTTCATACGCTATCAATTACCCTCAGACGCTTTCTTGCCTATCCATCGTTATCATTCATTATTATTTTCGCGTGGCATCATTGTCTTAACAATGTAAATATCGCTTCCACAATCTCGTTGTCCGGGGTGGCGTGAGCCCCCCCAATCGACCTTCAAAACACATCTCTATATAGGCAAACATTTTGTGCTCGCTCTACTTCTCTATGGCTCGCTCTACGTCTCTATGCAATATGTTACACTTTGTCTATTCATAAGGTTACACGGTCGCTCTGATGATGTTGAAGAAAATTGCGACGAATGATTAGGTTGACATTTGAAGATCTGATAACTGCAGGCTGTCTAGCACAACTAATCCCTAACAGACATGTGGATGTACTGTATCAGAAAAGTAGATTGGGGAAGGCTTAACTCAGTCAGTAGTAGTGAAATCGATGAGGAAGTCACAATTTTGCCTTCCTATAATAGATATCGGTGCCTATTTTATCGAGCGAAATCTTTCGTACTACAGCGAGCAAAGTTGCAGGTTGTTCATTCGACCGAAGCACCCTGAATGTGAGAGTCGATCGATCTGGGATATTTGACACTTTAAGCTTTATGTACCAACTCCAGTATCCCTGATAATCGACGACACCAAGCTCAAAGAGGGCGAAATCTTTTGGCGTGACCATTATCAATACCTCAAAGAGCATGGCTACACGCTCAGAAGGCGTTATGAACCAGATTGGACACTATCCTAGGCAGAAACAAGCTTAAAAAACAGCATCAAGTGTGAGGATAGCGTTGGTCCCCGTGTGAGCTATAAATTGCTGTGGCATAATACATCTTACTGTGGCACAAGCTCTTTCACAGAACTCGTTAATACTAGATGCTACTCGACGTGATGGGACCTTCGTTGCGTTAAAAAGAGTACAGGTCCCTGACTCGACGCAGCAATTGGCTGTTGGCAAAATGTTTTCCTCTCCAGAATTGGCTACAGATCCTAGAAATCGCTGTGTCCCCTTCATCGAAATCACCGAACCCAAGCAGGGATCTAATTCCCCATTTATGATGATACCACTGTTTTTCTACGTCAACTTAATGCCATTTGAGACGATTGGAGAGGCGGTGGAATATTTTCGCCAAGTCTTTGAAGCGAGTTAGTTCCGTCAAAAAAAAAAAAAAACATGTTTCCTCAAGTTCTTCTCGCAGGGTCTACATTTATGCATAGTCATAATGTCTCACGGGTAGGCGTCCAGTTTCAAGTTACTAATTACGAATTAACACACATTTCCATAACACACATTTCCAAACATTACAGTGACTGCAAATCCAATAATACAATGGGTGACCTGGGGTGCGATATTCTATCACCCACCCCATCCTCTTGCACCTTACATGAGACGTGATTATCGCGGAATTCATGCGTGAACTCGTCTCTGCCATGGTCAACAAGGACCCTAAGCAGAGGCCCACTATGGACGAAGTCGTGCTCGGTACCACGACATTGTCGAAAATCTCAGCGAGTAGACGCCGCGCTCCCCGGTGATAACTGCTGGCAAAAGTTTTGACATTTTTCAAGGAGTTGTTCACTGGACTAAACAAATGTATCGTGCTATGTGGCGCATTCCTGCTATCCCGACAGCGTGATTACCTGTATATACCTCGACTTGAATCGCAGACTTCCCCATCCTCCGCACACCACGGTTTATCTCAATGGCCGCCCAATTTCGAACATGAAAGTTAACTTGCGAGCTTTGATAGAATAAACGTAAAGCCGAAGGAAACGCCGACCAGATGACAAAAAAACGGTGTCACAGTCATACCATAATATGTAGATTCAAGGCCTCATCTAAACGAAACCACTGAATCAGACTTTGATATGAGGAACAGCCTTAATGGGTGCCGGCTAAAACATACCTTCCTCGGCGTAGACTATACCAGTTATCGTTTGTGCCAGTTTTTCTGTCTTGGCTCAGTGTTCAATTATACTGACTGTGCGATGGGCGCTATCTATGTGCCCCCACGAGAGATCATTTGCTGGATGTTCTGACATGACACTATAAAATTTGGTTACAAGTCGACGTCATTAATGAACCTCAATAGTAACCGGCAAAGTGTTTATGACACCGGTACACCTTCTTTGACTTGTCTTTGTTTTTTGTCTTGAACCTTCTGGCACAGACCTGGTACTTCTGTCCACGGGTAGCATCACAATGTTTATCGGGAATACTCGGATTGGACCAGATTGGACCCACCAGGACCCACAGTGCTCAGAAGACAATGATTACTCTTGTTTTTTTCAGCGACAAGGTTGTCTTGTGTCACCATCTCCATCCGTCAGTCGGGGGTCACAAAGATCGCCTCAATGAACCAGGGTGGTACAAGTGCGATGATTAGGTCAAGGTCTATTTTGATGATGGGAATGATACGCGGGCAGGTTGGGGTCCCATCTGTATGTCACACCAGTGACTCAGTGAGTTTTCTGTGAATAATATTGACAGGTAGGTATGATATTGTGTATACCTATATGGAGTTTGATCTTGCCAGCCAACTCCTTGGACGCGTCGCGTCACCAATCTCCAACGTGTGTTTGGTGTTTCCCAGTTCTTTGAGCATGCAGTGCGTACTGGATTTCATCCAATGGATCTGGTAATAACATCGATCACGGGTTGTTATGTGTACGTGAGGCTGGTCTGTGCGTGATCAGCCTTCGATACAGATTACCACACAATCTATCCGGGATGAGAGGAAAATGGCAAAGGAAAATGCTTCAAAAATTCAGATTGTCCGCAGCTCTGTGGCTTACGAAGGTGAACAAGGTGGGAAACACAATTATGACAAAGGTACAACAATCTGTTTGTTATCAGCAGTTTGCATTTAGCTTACCACAAATTAGGATCCTAAAGTTCAGTTTTCTCTCAGTGTACCCGAGGAGCAAGAGGTTTTTGATGCCATTGGAACCGTTATCAAGGATGCACAAGAATTCCATAAACAGAGCTATCCGCTTACCCAGAGACTGTGGTGAGTTCAAATTTTTTGTTATAAACTTACTTCAAAAGTTGGCAGAAAAATACAGACAAGATCTCTCATTTTATGCACATCAGGACCACATCACCACTGTGCCAGAAGGTAGTGCTGTCATCAACAAAGGCATATATAGGAAATCCAATGTCCATCAGCACTCCACCTCTCGTGAATACCAATTGGATAGTTTTTGACATGCTGAACCTTCTTTGCTATTGCAGCATGGAAAGCAAATGATTTGGGCTCATGAATATACATGATATGGCGTATATAGTCACTGTTATAATTCAAAATCAGATAGAAATCACAGAAAAAATCAATCATACACTTACCAAGGAAGGTGCAATTCAAAATTATATGCAATGTTGACCTTGATAGTACGCACACCTGCAGATTTGGTGATATCCTTTTCCATCTTGTACAGAATGATCTGTTTGGCAACTGCTAAATCAATCTTCTTAAAGGTGGCACCAGCTCCTGATAGCCCCAGTGCCTTGCGACGGCGCTTGACAGTAGAGTCACTGATAAAAAAATATGAGCTCTCAAGTCAGAAATAATGATGAAACAGAAGCAGAACAAACCTCATTTTGATATCATGGTTGAGTTTCAAAAGTCTTGAGATTTCTTTGTTACTAGTCTTACCCTCACAATGATATCCAATGAGAATAGCAAGAAAGCCTTCATCTTTGGCTGTAGCTGTTTTAAAGATCAAATCAGTTCAATAGTCATCTGAATAAATAAGTTGAAGTC
>JABCKO010008012.1:0-26300 GCA_018855915.1 Tephrocybe sp. NHM501043
TCAATATAATCTGTAAAGCATTGTTAATTCCACAAAGTTTCATTGTCCAAGGAGACCTCACAAGTAGGGTATAGAAGGACAATTTCTGTAGATGTCAAGCAGCATGTTCCTGTGAAACATGGAGCCCTGAGTTCACCTGGCATTGATGGAATTGCACCAGTCATGGAAGTTGAGTATGGGAGGAAGGGTTCAACAAGTGTTGGCAAGATACATTGCCACCAGAAATATAAAGACTTTGCAGCTTGATTTGGTTCAATACAACAATGGGGCATGGTAATAGTAGGTTCAGATTCAGGAAAATATTGAAAAGGTAGCTCAGAGTCATCAACAGGTTCAGGTACAATGAGATCCAGATCTGGTGACAGTTCTAGCAGGGGCACTACATCCTGAAGCTCAGTATTAGCTGGAGACCAAGACATGATAGCAGCTTGGAGTGCCTCAAGTTCTTCTGCCACATGGCAGTGCTTATGAAGATTTTCAAGAGGAGAAAAATATTTATGCAACAATTTCTTATATGAATGCCTGATTGGCAATGGAAATGACATCCTCTGTCTGCTATTGGCACCTGTCCTCTGATCATGACAGTATTGAAAGAACAAAAGTGGAGAAGGTGACACAATCTCATAGATCAATTTTACAAGGCCCAGCCATCAACATTGTAACCTGCCAATTTGGAAGGCATTTTGGCAGTTGTGGATTCCAAAAATTCAGAGGCAGTTTATTTTTAGAAAAATATGGACCTGTATCTCAGGCAGTCTATTTTTGAGCAATCCAAACTATTGGCTCCAATTTGGAAGTGACCCTTCCAGGCCTATTGGAACTAACCAAATAATGGGCCTACAAGGGTCCCACATGACTGAGACTTTTGATGCCTTAGGTGAAGACTGATTGGGTCTGATAGAAGCCATTAGTAGGAAAAATATCAACTCACCAATGAAGTCAACATACAGAACTTGTCATGTATCATACTTTGAGTACAACTCACTTTTCTTTACACAAATTTTCACTGTCTCAAAGCCATTTCACATTCTGTGTCTAAGCTCCCTCCACATCTCTGCTGTGCCTGGTCCAAATTATGTTACATGTTGTTTGGCATCCAAACAAAGTATGCCTTTCTACATGTTATGTGTGTTGCTACTTGTCCTCATATACATACTTATGTCCTCTTCTCCATATTCACAATCCTTTTTTCATTCTAATGAATTTGATTTTACTGGGCTTATGAATGGAGAAGATACTTAAGATGTACTCTGCAATACAGTACACATATATTGACTTAATTTGTAGTATCTGAGCTAGTTTATTTGACCAGCATCACCTCTTTCCCCCATCAAGATTATGACACAGTCTGGAGAGAAGCCAAAGCAAGTGAGCTCAGAACCAGCAGTTGTTGGAACTACAACAATTGAGCCGGCACCTCACAAGAAGCCAAAGAAGGCAAAGGCAGCAACAGCCAATAATCTAAAGTGTATTGTTGTTTTCTAAGGTCTTCTTATTCTCACTCACTCATTTGGGAGCATTTGCAAGTGCTGGTGGATCAAGAAAAATTCTGCTGGTCTGGAAGACAAATTTGGTCAGTATTGGGACAGGCTTTCTCCCAAGACCCAGCAGATAAGCCATTTTAAATGATGTGTTACTTGGCCCCAGTAGTTTCCTATAGAAATTACATGTGCTTGTTAACTCTAACAGTAGTACATAGTACATGGCCCATATACCATTTACTGTTCATTCTAACTTTTTTGTATAGAATTACACATCAATGACACTCTGTGATATTCTTCATGGTGCATGGTACTACTACTATACTCTTTCTAAATCATTCTCATTGTCTCTTCATAGAAAACTTGGTACTATGAATTCTATGCTAGCACATTGGAGGACTGGTGGTTTGGAATTGGTGGAGTTGAGGGGAAATGGGTGGAAACAGATGAGACCCCATTTGATTTGGTCAGAAAATAGTCTAAAATATATAGTGTACAAAATTGAGAACCAAATATTATTGGCATGCTTGTTTTCTCTTAGTTTCACCTGACCAACTTTTCACTGGGGTTCAACCATTGACTTCTGTCCAATACTCAATGTCCTGGCCTTGCCACTGCAATGTTACTGCCAATGACACATATAATGCACAAGTGCTCAACATCTTTGTATGACAGTGTAACCATATGTGTGACTTCCTCCCTCACTGCTGCTTCCTCCTTAATCCTTCCTGCCTCTCTCTGTCTCCCCTTCCCTCCCACTTGTATCCTAGTTCTACTTCTAACACAATCTCACAGCCTACAACCATAACCATAACACATACAAGGCAAGCCTCGAATAACATGCCTATACTTCCCATTTTGCAATGCACTGGATTGCTTTGCCTCTGGCCATCGTATTATTATGTGTATTGATATATATTGTGGGAGGTGCAGGTGAAGGAGGTGCATGCTGGGGTCAAGGAGCCTGAGCATGAAGGAAGGCAAATGGGGGGTGAGAGGAAGAAACTTGTCAATGCAAGGTGATATTTGAGGAGCAGGACATGATGCTTTTGGATGTGCACTGACTGTTCCCATCTATGCATGGGCATCAAATCCCATAAATTGTGGGCATATATGTTCATCACATTCATACACTCTCATCTGCATAGACCTCCCCACACAGTTTGACATTTCCTAATGGGCTGCATTGTCAAGTTTGTCTGCAGCAATATTTGCAGATATAACCTTGTGGACCCTGCCCTCAGTGGATGGCCCTTGCCGATTGAGAATGAGTTTCTATCTCTCATATATTCTGCCAAGGTCTATGCTCATGCTCAATCAAGATCATTCACAGTGATAACTGCACAGAACTGTTCTAACCTCCCATCTGACTTGTACCTGTATTCTATTGATTCTGACCTGTATTATTTGCTAGCCTATTTCAACACCTTTCACCCCCATCTTTTTTCTCTGCCATCAGCATGAGGATGTCCATGAGCATATTCTCAAGATACCCTGTGATCCACCTCCTGTTGATATGTATGGAATATATGCATATTGATAATCCATGAAGCTCAATCCTACATATTTTACTGTCCTTTTGAATGTATCTAATCCAAGTTTACATGCCAGGTGTTTTGATGCTTGGAATGATTTTCATATATCCTGAAGTATCTATCACATAACTGAATGTCCATAGTATGTACACCAATCAAAAATTTGGTCAGTATTGATCCTGTCTATATAATACATGAAGAGTTAGTGTCAAAAGATTATCTCATCAATATCTGTGTCTCTCAAGGATCCTCCCCTTTCACTGTACTTTTTTTGATAGTCCAAATAAACACAGGAAGTCCTGAGTGAATCATATGTCCAAAAGTCCAATTGTAGCATGTATAGATGCTAACCAAAAGTTTAGCCAGGAATGACCCTGCCTGGTTAATGTAAATGTCAATCATAAGTGAGTATATAAGCAACCCAGTTAATGGGCTTATAAATGCCTGTGTCTGGGTTCCTCAGAAGCACAAACATCTCAACCAAGTGTAGTAGATGTGCCAACATGTAAAGAAATCTGCTGATCAGATGAACAGGGAAAACTACAATTATTAATAACTGATGTCTCCATGTCCACCTTTGAGAACTCAGTTGGTGGTTCTGCTTTACTGAGGCAAAAAGCTGTATCTAAATGAATAAGACAGTAAACCAAACCAGTGGAGTATTGCCTGGCAATGCTCCTCCAAAAGAGAACACACAGACTCAATAAGCATTATTTACACATATTTAGCAGGAGCTTCTGCATAGAGTGGACTTGTACATAAAGAACAGAATGGCCTGCATGAGGGGTGATAGCCTTGATTCCACTTCATTTCCCTAGCAGGTACCCTCCATCTGGTGATGAGAGTGGATTCAAACCATGCCTGCACAGAGTTTTACTTGGTGTAGACCTGTTTCACACTTCTGGGCTGATACTACCCTTCTGAGTTGCTGAACACTGAGATTGAGCTGCAAGAGCACCATGAGACCTGAAGGCACTCACAGATATATCTCAATAAGAGATAACAGAAATGCATGGACATCCAGAGCAACATAGCCTGCCAATGAGACAAGAGCAGCCACTTCATATCCAGGGCCAGCACACTGCCATGAGTAGAAGAGGATACAACATCACTGTTCCAGTATATACCCCCCTTTCTACCAGCCACACCTTCATCTTTGTTCACCACACAGTTTCTTCCAACCACACCATCATCCTCACTCACATTTGACAGCTTCACCATTTACCATGCAAGTACCAACCCCACAGCTGACTCCCCTATAATGAGCCCAATCACTGATACCCCCCCAACTCCACCAACCCCAACCACACCCCTCATTTTTATAATGTTCATAGTTCTGCTTTATTGTCAATTCTTTCAACTTTGTCATCTACACTTTACAAACAGATACCTGAAAAATCCTGTCAAGAGGTATCTGATATTGCAAACTCTTTATTCTCTTATTCTCATATATGGCCAGCTTTTTTGACTCAATACTGCTTGGATTTCCTGCCTTCCCTCCTCCATTTGTCCCTTCCCACACCTACTCTCCATTTTTTATCTAACCTTTTCTATTCCCACTCCATCCAACTGGCAGGCTGCATGTGGGCTGACATTTGTCAACATGGCTTTTTGGATGCATATGGACAGAGCAATATAGCTGGTGATCATCAGCTCCCTGACTATGTAAGATTTATTCTGAACATCTGAACTCAGTCTCTTTCTACCTCATAGCATATTTACTATATATTTTCTTTCTTGCCTACTATTGACATATTTACTTTACTTTACATTCTTACTTACTTACTTACTATGACTCTATGACTCCCAGAAAGGTGTTTCTGCATCTGAGTTGCTTATGTAACATAGCTTGGAAATCCATCCATCTCCATCTACATCTTCCACCTTGATTTTGACCATTCAACCCTACATGTTAGTTTCCAAAGCTGACACACTCTTGTCTTAGATATCCTCAATCCCATCATTATTCCATGTACCATCCACTTTTACAACCAAATTTTATCCTAGCCTCATTATTGGTTATCTATAGATGATAGAGGCATATAGAAGCAGTCAAAAATATGTGAAGCACTTGCAAAGAACTTACCTACCCTGAGGTGTGTATATGTGATGTGAGCAATACATACTTCACACTAACAAATTATTTCAACTGTTCCAATCCATTTATACTACTATCCATCCAATAGCAAGCCATAGCTAGGCACCATGTATCAACAGAATACATATATTTTTGACCAATTTTGTATACTATTGACTATCAGTCAAAATCCCCACTTTTTTCATGGCTGAAGATCAACCTGCTATTGGCACAAAAGGACAGCTCAAGGAGGCCAATGAAATGACCTGGTTTTATGATGCTGATGAAAATATTTCTCTAAATCCTAGTTCATCCATAGCAGTAGAGCCAGGTATGTTGGATGTTATCAACTCTTGCCTCTCTCACCTCATTTGAAGCCCTTAATCATGGTACTTGGCCTTAAAATTCTGCAAAACTCTTTTCCATGACAGCTGCCAACAAGCTTGATGACAATGGAAACCTGAAGAGGAAATATGCAGCCACATCTGCACAGCCAGCTTGTCATCACAAAACTACAAAGAAAGCAAGGTTAGATATAACTGTTGACAATGATAATGACAGCTCATTTGAAGCTTTGGAGTTCTTCATTGAAGAGTGAGGATGATGAAGTTGAGGTGCTTATCTCAAACATTGAGGTGAGGTATTAATACTGCTTGTATACCCTGTTGACTCAAACACAAAGATGCAGTTAGTGAGCTCTCTTCCAGCAAAATCAATTCCAACAACTGGTCGCCATACTCAAAAGTACAAGTGCACCTATCATGTAACTATAGAAGAGGTCAAAGATGTCAACAGCCCAGGGAACCTCACACTGAGCAGCACCTTAATCATTGAGTCCAACCAGGCCAAAACAGAACCTCAAGTCAAGAAGAAGTCCAATATGGTGTGTCTACATTTCTATGGTTTGACCCAGTGCTCTATTGATATTGGGTTGATCTAGATTATTAGACACAACCCAATATACTGATTTTATGAGTCTGTCTCTCATGGTGCAGATGGAAAGATTGGCAGTGAAAAGGACAAGCATTACAAGTATTACTATGGAAATTGGAAGGTCTTGACAATAACTCCCAGTATAAAATGCAATGTGACAAGTATGTGCCTTCATCTGTTGCTCAACAACTCTGAGAAGATACTCTCAGGCTTGTGAAGGTGCTCAAGGATGCCTCAAGTATTGCACACACATTCTACATGTCACTCAAGGACTGAATCAAGAACAACATGCCTATTACTGAGGATAACATCAAGCTTGTATCAGGACAAGTTCCAATTACTACCCAAAAGTCCAGAGAAATTGTGAAGGAGTTGGAGGAGAGAACTGAGAATATACAGTGCTCATTTTAAAGGCAGCAGGAGGCAGCAATGGCAAGCAAATTTTCTTTTATATTGAGTACAAGTATTCTGATCTGCAATGTTCACAGAAGCCATGGAATTAGGCCAGGTTTGAGGAACTCCTGACAAAGTGAATGGTCATCTCTGATCAACCATTTGGTGAGGTTGAGAGGGCTGAGTTTAAAGAATTACTTGACTATATCCACCACCAACCAACAGATTTGATGATACCTGGTGAAAACATCATTAAGAGGCAAGTGATGGACACAGGTGACAACACTGTTGAGGAGACAAAATAAATGTTTGCTGTGAGTTTTATATTTGTGATCTACAAATTGAACCATTACTAACTTTGACCCTCCTTTGACCCATAGAAATTTGACAGCAAGATTTCATTATCCATTGATGCTTGGACATCTAGCAACATGTACACCCTCATGGCTATTGTGGCTCATTATGTTAATAAGGATGGCAGTTTGGGTAATTTGTGGTTCTTTTTCTGACATAATCACCTGCTGATCCTTGACTTCTTACAACAGAAGAGCTTCTTATTGACTTTTGTGAACTTATTAGTGAACATTCAGGTGAAAACATGGCTGAAGTGGTCTGGGATACTCTTGAAATGTATGGCATAGAAAAATGAGTAAGTATATCAGATTTCATTTGTCTGCTCATATGCTCATACACTTTAGGTCTTGACATTTATACTTGATAATGCATCCAATACATCCCACCTTTTCAAAATCTGTTCAGCAATTTATTTGAAAATGCTACAATATAGCACATCAGAGAGAACACAGGAGAAAAGGCAGTACAGCAAACCAGAGTTACAGTTATCACAAAGCCAAGTAGTCTAGTCAAAGCTGGGGGTGTTGCCATTGCCAACATGGTCATTTGCCTATCTCCAGGAATCACATCATTATCTTCATCTTCAGACTCAATAATCTGGGGGTGGCAGCATTGTTTTGTGGTGCTTGTCATGCAATTATGTTTGTGGAGGCTTAGTTCTTCATCCTCATCCAATCAATCCAATCAAAACTCTTCTTGGCATTGACATTGCTGCTGATTGTATAGTGCCTTGAGCTTTGCCATGCTACTCTCTCTGGATTGATGGGGGGGGGACTATAAGGTGAGCCTTCAAGCAGGTGTGGCCATTTTGAGTAAAGAAAGTTCTGTGAAACCATTGTAAGCCTGATAAATTTAATTAAACAAAATATGCACTGCTGCCAGAAGTTCAGTGTCTCCTTACACCAATCAGACTCAATGTCATCAAATAAAAACAGAATGTTGTAATAAAAATCTTGAGGAACAAATTGTATGTCTTGATTGGGCCACTCCTCAGCAGAAGATAAAGCATGTTGAGGCTAAGATAATGTCAAGTCAGAACAATGTTAGTAATATGTGAGGTAAACACTACATGGGAGCTTACCTGGCATGCTGCATATATGATCATCTCAGGCATAATAATCTTAATGCCCAGTTTCTTGCTGATGGTGGGTTTTGTGCCTGGCTTCTTGAGTTTCAGGACTCCCAAGCCAAAGAATATATGACAAACAGTCTGTAGAAGTGTAGTTAACATTATACAAGCTTAATAAGTGGAAAAATCTCACTCAAATCAGCAGAAAGCCTTGACAAAGACCAGTAAGGATATCATTGTCATCTATAAGGCTAATGTCATACATACAGGCTGGAAATTTGTCAGTGGTAACCTCCAGTTCTCCTAACTTGAGTTGAGCAAGCATACTTACAGATTTATATGCATATAACTAAGTAGAAAATATACTCAGTGTTGTAGTCATTAAAGTAGCATGCAGGGTAGGAAGTGTAACGCAGTCATCAGAGGTTTCAACCATGAGCTTGCATATGCTCATGGAAGCTTTGTGAGTGTCAGCAGTTTGTGCACTTGAGGCAGCCTTTGAAAGATATTATGAACAGATTAGACAGTATTATTGAGCTATACCACTACTTACCAAATCTATGAAACTCTGCAGGAGAACATTGTTAAAGGTTTTGTGTCCAGGAAGCAGTTGATACAACATCTTGATTTTTGTTAGCATGTTGGGTGCAAGCATATTAACTTTATTGAATGCAGCATGGTGGAGATTCTCTTGATGAGGTTTCAATCTGTAGAAGTGAATTAGGATGCATACACAAAGTTAAAAATGAACAATGATGCACTCTGGATTATTGACCTCATTATCTGGTTTGTCTCTTTCCACCTGCATCAGACCCTCCAATGAAAGCACCATTATAAAGATTTGGTCAATCTTGAGGCAAGATTGACTACCTGAGGGATGAGTTTTTCTGCATAGTAATATGCTTGAAGAGGCCCAGTTCTGTCAAGACACAACTCAGAAGAAAAATTCAATAAATAAGTAAGATAAAACATACAGTTCTTTTCCTTGTTTCCCCTTCTTATTATACCTCAATAATGCATCAATAAATAGGTCTTTTTCTGAGGCCATGTCCTCAGAGTTGTATCATATGCAAAGTAGAGTATGGCCAGGCAATCTTGAATAGCACCTAGTAGTTCTATGGTGTCAGTGACTACAAGGAGATCTTAAACATTGAGATGAGTGGCATCAAGATAGTAGGGAGCTATAAGTCCTGATCAAGGCTGAGGAGAAGCATAATAATGCTGTGATCAGCATTGATCAGAATTCCAAACAAGGCCATTTCTCCTCCAAACAAACCTTTAAGACAAAACCTCCACCACTGCCATATGTGTTAGAAAAGCATCTAAAGACACTATTTTGATCACTATCTCATTTCACACAAGTCCTAACTCCATCTGACAGTTCCCATCTGTCACCCAGCTGTCAATCTGTCAATCTGTCAATCTCTCTTATTGTTCTTATTGTCTTACAACTCTTATTGTTCTTTCACATATATATAGTGGTAGCTAGCTCTCCTGAAGTCCGCAGTTTCTAACTCAGGACTTCAGGTCAGTAGCACAGTCTTATTTCAATCAAACCAGTTTCTAACTCAGGACTTCAGCTTTAGGTGTCTTCCATTGACCACTGTGCTTTGCCTGTTTTAACAATATGCTCATATCCTGGCCTCTCTTAATTTATTTTCTTGATCTCATCAACATGTATTGCTGTACATTTTGCACATGGACCTTTTTGGAAAGCCAAGCACTCTTGGTTCATTGGTCAAAGTGCCCTGAGTGCAGCAAAGTATGTTTAGTGCCAGTAGTCCAGCCAGCAGCAGACTCATTTCCCTCTTCTTCTAAGTCATATTCAAACACAAAGGTAGGTTTTTTTGATATAATTAACTTTGGCCTTGACTGAATGAATTTTAGAAACTTATTCACAGCATAGATCAGCATTTATACAAAACTCCTCAGTTTATAGATAAACTTCTGCCACAATCTCTTCTGGATGACATAGACCAGCTTTCTATAACATGCTTCCCTCAACAGATCCTGATCAAAAACTCACAATTCATCATGTTGCTGATGTTCTGACATTTATCAAGCTTCAGGACAGTGTCAATAGGAGCCCTCTATCAGACTTTGGGCCTCACTTCACTGCTGAAAACAATACAACAAATCCTTCTTCATTTTTTGCACTGTTTCTCAATGCTACAGTCTTCAGACTTATGAACTGGTTCTACCAGTCAACAATCAAGCCCCTTGCCAACCTCAAGAACTTGGTTCATCAAGTAATTCTGCAGCCAGATTTTTCAATATGCAATCTTGAGGGTTTTAGCACTAGTCAAGAATCAAAACAGCTCAAAGAACATACCCTCTCCCATTCTACCTCTCCTAATAATTCACTTCCAGAGCTTTTGTATTTGACCACTGACAACTGGAAGACAACAATTGTTGATGTTCCACTTCCTCTTATTTGCATATGCCATCAGAATGAGCAAGTTGCCCCAAAGCTCACATCTGAGAAAGGGATTGTAGTCTTCTGTGGCAATAGAACATGGTGGTGGTTTTTTATTCAGTTTTTTTGCCTACCTTGCAGACTATGTTGAAAGGTACACTTTCTTTCAACATCTTAAGTATATTTTTACTGAATGTCATTAGAATTATTATTGCTTGTATGAAGCAAAATGGTCAGCAATTCTGCACTATATGTATGGTTACATCAAAACAGGCTCAGCTACTGGAAACAAAGCAACACAACATTGTGTATGCTTTATGCCATTGAACGGACTCAAAAATCGAATAGGAACATGTTGAAAAGGCCCACACCAAGATCTTCAAACAAGGTGACAATACTAATGGAAAGCCAATTGATAATATTCTCAAGAACTTAAAGACTCTAATTAGAGTATGCTTTTTCTTGATTACTTGCAATGAATGTTGCTAATGATATTCCTCAGAATGCTTTTAGCAGGCTTCTACTTCCTAATGGTGAGAACTTTTACAATCTATTTGTCATCAATGTTCTTCATGAAATTGAGCTTGGAGTCATCAAGCACACCTTTGCACATTTAATTTGTATGCTTTATACTTTAGGTGTAGGTAGTGTTGCCCAATTAGATTTGGCTTCTGTAGCTACCATCATGTTTCAACATTTGGATATTTAACAATTTGAAAATTCAGCAATAATGTGTCCAAAATGAAGAAGCTTGCTGGCCATGATTTTGAAGACATTCTTCAATGTGCCAGCTCATGCTTGGAGGGCTTTTTTTGGTGACAAATAGACTCAAGAATTCAAGATCTTCTAATCTTCCATTTATTGCAGCTGCTTGGCATGCCTCTGTAAAGCTGCAACTACACACAGACAGCATACTAGATATTTGTTGTGGCCTGACAGAAAAATTCACTCAGCAAATCCAACACTTCCCTACCATGATCTGTCCTCAATTTGACACAGTTGAAACTCCAGCTGAGGCTGTAAGAAGCCTTTGTGCAACTGCAACAAAGATAAAGAGGAATGGTGACATAGGCTCCATTCTTTTGACTTCCAGAGGCAAACATATGGCAAAAAATTTCAAGATGGACACACCAAAATTTCATTCAATTGTATACTATCCAGAATCTATCATGCAATATGGTACTACTGACTTGTACTTCACTCAAATAGTACATTGATTCCTCCCCCTCATTTATTTATCAAATAATTGATTGGTAGCAGGGTGAACAGGAGCATTGTTGCATAAAGAGATTTTATGTTTGGATAAATAAATACTGCTTCAAGAAGCAGATCAGGATGCATGAGTGCTGTCAAGCACATCTTCAAGGAATTAAACCACTTCAGTCATCCATTGAGCTCAATGCCATTCCAGAAGATCTGAACAATGTTGATGACCTCCCATTCTTGGATCCAGAGCAACATCATCACATATCATGAGGCAAATCTGTTCCCCTGAACATTTTCAAATAGATAAAGGCTTATGAAGATGATGTGGCAATAGAGGTACATTGCATTGTATTTTGATTGTTGAAGTCATCTAACATTTATTTCAAGGGATTCTATAGCATGATTACAATGCCTGCTTTGTCCAGGCTTTTCTATCAGTCCCAAAGTCTGAGTAAAGATTCTACTGCTAGGTGGCATCATTTATTACCACAAGGCCCTTTGGATTAACTTTACCACTTATGACAACTGCCATGATCAAGATACAATCAATCCTCATACTCATTCTGATATAATGGTCCTTTCAGATAAGTCTTCAGTTCATCCCTATCACTACATGCACATTCTGGGTGTCTATCATGCCAATGTTTGCTTTGATTCCCCATGTTTGACATGCCATGACCTGCAAATCAT
Organism: Tephrocybe sp. NHM501043; assembly: GCA_018855915.1. Taxonomy (NCBI): domain Eukaryota; kingdom Fungi; phylum Basidiomycota; class Agaricomycetes; order Agaricales; family Lyophyllaceae; genus Tephrocybe; species Tephrocybe sp. NHM501043. The sequence goes on from JABCKO010008012.1 coordinate 12,155, forward strand.
GGAGTTTCTTTAGGTCAGGTGGTATGAGCTTGATGGAAAGGCCAAGGCTGGCTTTGAGGTGAAACACCAGTTTCAGGTCAATTTTTGCAGAGAGCATTGTGCATTTGGATTTATTGACCCTGCTAATGTAATTTGGGCAGTGCATCTCATCCCAAAATTTTCTAGGGGCCATACAATGGAGTTTCTGAGGCAATCAATAGTGCATCATCCAGAAAAAAAGGATAAAGATTACAAGCACTACTATGTGAACATGTAAGTGCTTCATATACTTTACGTCAGACTTTAATGTTAACTTAAACTAGGTTTGTTGATCAGAATATGTACATGCAGTATACAGGAAGGGGAATAGGTCACTGTTACACATATGAGGCAACTCAGCACTTCAAAGAGGAGATGAAACAACTCTGTGGTTCACAGTTGCCTGTGGATAATGAATCACACTCAAGCTCCCAGTCTGAGTCTAGTGATTCCTCTGATAACTCTGAATTAGTTGAAGATGACAAAGCTGAGGACTGTTTTGATTCAGTAGCAGATGAGATAGATGGCCCCAAGAGCAAGGATGAGGCTGAGAGCAATGATGGGCTGCAGCCTGATGAAGATAATCCACAGATGGATGATGGCAAGTGTGAACAGGAGACTGAGGATTCTCTGGGATATGAAATTTGATAGATATTTATATGCCTGTATTTGAAACCTGTTTCTGATATCATGTTTGCTATTGCTTCAATGAAAGTGTTAGCAATACATTGGATTAGTTGTCAATACAAGAAATAAATATGATTATTTAGAATTATATGACATTAGTTCAGTCATGCAATCAAAGCTGATATTCAGTCTATAAACTCAACATATTATCATGTCTTATGACATATCAATAATTATCTAATGAGTTATGCTATTCAAATCAATGTGGCCTTGTCATAACTGAATCTTTGTTCAGTGAGTTTTAATCAGATACTCTTCTATTTCTACACTCATAGTTACACTGCAATTAAACTCTTGACAATCACATAAGATTGGATTTGAAAAGCTAGTAATCTACAGGTATAGTAAACTGGTATACAAAGGTCAACCTAGTCATTATATTTGTCCTACTTTTTTGCTGATGCAACTACAAGCATCAGCTTCCAGTACAGCCTGAGCATCAAAATTTAGCTTCACAGCACATTATCAGAATAGGAGCAGACAGGGATATGATGAGCTTGAAGAATATTTCAAACTTTTGCAAACTGCTAAGCCTTTCTTGAGTGCATTTTTTCAGGGGTACATGATACTATTTCACTTTGATGTGCAAGCTTACACCCAGAGACTGTTCATACCTTGATGCTGGTAAAGCATCAACTCCACTTGACTCATGACACTATAGATAAGTTTCTATAACCAATGTATCAGCTCTTGTACACTTTTTTTTGCCTGCCATGTGCCGTATGAACCCATGAATGGCCATATAACAGCCAACACCATACTGCCAGAGGTCTTGAGGTATCCGTTGGAGTTGCTGGGAAAAGAAAGAAGGATTGAGGCAAAAGCCCCTTGTACTGTGTTGTTGTGTTGCTCTCTACAAGTCTGGATCTGGACTCTATGCCGAAGCTCCTGCCAAACATGTACAAACAATGTCCACTGTGTCTATGTACTCTTTCAAAGAAGCATTGCAAGGCAATACTCTATGTGCCCCCCCTTCTTGTGGCAACATCTGCGTCACCTCCATGGTCAAAACCTCCACATCTGGAACCTCTCCATGTGGTCCCCTCTCTCTATGCACTGCCTCCTCCTCTGCTAACTTTGTCCCCTCCCTCAGTTCAAACTGCATCAACCTCCATGCACTGAAGTCTCTGGCCACTGTGACTCCTTGCAGAGTCTCCAGTTTGTATGAGTTGAGGTTATGTGCTGTAATGTGGTGAGGTTGTGACCACTTGGGCAACAGCTTCTGCTCTGTTTCGAATGTGTAGTCTAGATTGTTCTGGTAGATCTGAACAAAATCTCTTGAAATCAAAACTACCTCACCTAGGTTGTGTTTGAATACTTTCTTGTCAAAGGCCTCCTTCCTCTTCAGTGCATTGTTGATGGCTTCTGCATACCCATCCAAGCATTGATGCACCACATACACTATATGTAATTCCACATCTACTTGAGTCATGGAAAGCATGCTCTTGTCTACAGGAGTGGGTCTGGTGTTAACCACCATGCCAAAATGAGTTCTCTTGGCAAGAACTTTAGTGTCAGGAGTAGTCTGCAGTTCATGATGCCAATTGCAGTGTTGAGGTGGTTGGGCCAGCAATCCGGTATGTCCTTCTTTGTCATGGCCTTGTATTTGTCTTCTCCTAGGCCTGGGGCACACAATCTCTTCAAGATATGCAGCAATATTTTGTTTGCCCCCTCAACAAGCCCATTTGCCCAGGACAAGTATGCAGAAATGATGTGAGTTCTTGTCCCCCACTTTGCACATGTATCACACACCAGCTCATTATTAAAATGTTTTCTGCCATCTGACATAAAGACCTCCTCTGGTATGAAAGTCATTGCTATCTTTTTGAGGCTGTCTGATGTTGTTTTGGCTGTGCCTGCCATCTTGAACTTGAAGCCCCATGTGAACTGCAAGTGACAATCCAAGTACAAGCCTACTGTATGAAACCCTCCTTTTCCTTTGGGCATGGACAGATAGTTGCCTACCACAAGTTCAAAAGGATATCTTTGTGTGATGGGTTCAAGCAGGGAGTTCAAATGTGTACCCCCAAAGTTCTTGCACACCAGGCAGTTGCAAATCCCCTACACAACTGTGCTATCCAATGTTGAGGTCCATATTCAGTCCATTAAAGCTTTCTTCACTCAGTTGCATTGCCAGTGGCCCCTGTTTGCATGCTCCTCACTTGCAAGCTGGACAGCTTCTTTCTGGTTAACACACTCAACTTGTGTTACTCTTCTGTCCACTATCTTTGAATACTTATCTGGTAATTGGACTCCTCTAATCAAGTTGCAAAGGAGCTGTTCAATCCTAGCATAATTGCAAATGAGGTCTCTGAACCACTCTGTTAGTCTCAAGAAGGCCAACAGTGTTAGTGCAGTTTCTGGGTGGGGCCAGTTCACTATTGCTGTGAGCTTTGAGAGGTTGGGTTGTACACCCTTCAGTCCTATAGTGGTGCCAGCAAAAACTGCAGTCAACACAAAGAACTTAGACTTACTTGCTGAGATAGATAGTCCTTGTTCCCTCGCTCAAGACAGGACATGCTGTAACTTGTTCATCCCTTCATCAAAGTCATCTGCTGCTGACCCACCATCATCCACAAAGAGCTCCATGGTGTCATCTGCAAGCAGATCATGTAGGTGGACTGCCGCCATGTGTGAGAATGTTGATGGTGCCCCTGTTAATCCAAATGGCATTTGTTTGTACCAGAAGTACTCTCAGCCCTCCACATAGAATGCCGTGAATGGTCTGGAGCCTCCTCTATCTTGCATGTGTAGAATCCTACTGCAAAGTCAAATGTAGAGACCCATCTGTTGCTGCTGAGGTGCTGTTGCTTGGCTTGTATATTGCCTTGTAGCATTGGCACAACTTGGGTGACTTTGTTGATTTGTGCAAAATTCTGAAAAATCCTCCATTTTTGCTCTGTCCCCTCAGTCATGTTGCTCACAATGTGGTCAGGTCTTGAAGGTAATGTGAAAGGAGTGTCCATACCATTTGCAATATACTCATCATTCATCCTATGTTGTAATTCCTCAAGTGTAAGGCTCACTCCTTGGTGTGTTTTCTAAGCTAACATTGTTGATGATACACACTTGACATTGCTTGGGTTGCACTGCTCTATGATGCCTGTCTTGAGCATCTTGTCAATGCTCTCATGGGGAAACTTCTTCTGTAGAGCATCAGAGTATTTTAGTGTATCTTGGTGGAGAACTTAGCTTTGGCAGGTATGTTCAGCTTGTGCACAGTACCTTGTACTGGGAAGACTTCTCCCACTGACAGAGCAAATACATCCACATACTCCCTTGCCAGCATCTCTCTGTTTGTTGTTGAGATTAGTTCCAATTTCAATTAACCGTACTACCTCCTCTACTCTCTCCATCTTGAATTGATCAATATGTCTGGTGTAAATGTTGGGGTTTGTGTGCAATTTGTCTGTGGGTAGCTCTGTCATGTTGTTGCTTGTAGTATCATCCTCCTCCAGTAGGAGCACTGTCCCTGGTTCTGACTCAGCAGTAACTGCTCTACTTGTCTCCATTTCATATGTGCCAAGGTCCAATTCATACATGTCTAAGGTCATGCTGTGCTCAGTAACTGATCTGAGCAGTAGATTGGCTGTCTGTACTCCCCTCAAGGGGGACTCCACATCCCCCACTAACAACACTTGCTCCTGCCCCTTGTATGTCAATCTCCTCATTGTCATGACTTGGTTTGAGGCTTGGGTGCCATCAACCTGCAGCTGGATCACGTCTTGGACATAATTGTGTACTACTCCAAAGTCCGTAAGAAGGTGTTTCCCAAAGAGGAAGTCCCACCTGCCCCCACTATCAAACACCTCAAAGGTCACATTCTTTTGCAGCCCTGCAGCCTCCACCATGCCCTCCCATCTACCCATTGGTGCAATGACCACACCATTTGCTATCCACAGTCATCTGGTAGATGGGTGCAACCCCATCAGCCAATGTCCAACCTTTGACCACATGTCTGTTGACATTGCATCCACCATTGCTCCATCATTGACATGTGCCCAAACTCATACTATCTCTCCTTGTGGGCTGTGGATCTTCAGCTGGTGATAGAATGTGTCATCTCCTCTGTTCCCTCATGCACACTGTACAGATCAATGATGTTGTATTTGTAGCTGTTTAATACATATGACATGCTCATAGTACAGTCTGCAGCATCAGTGGATATGTCCCCAAGCAATGTGCAAGTACTCTTGGGGACCCTCTGATCAACGTCTTGTTCTGCAGGTTGGGTTATCTGCTCGACGTTTAGTCAGACAACCCTGAGTCTTTTCTCAGCTTCTTGAGTGCCTCCCAAACTTGTTTGTTGATAAGGAGTGCCAATTGGTCTTGCATGAGGGTAAGTGTGTTGACAAGGGGGTATCAAGATTAGAGTTCCGTGTAGTATGCTAGATACAAATGAATAGAACTCAGTCACAGCACAGGAGTGTAACAAACTGAAATTGAAAGTACCTAGATATGAACAAATAGAACTAGGTATGGTAAGTAAGATATAATACAATAATAAAGTTGGAACATACCTCAGTCGCAGCATGGGAGTGTAACAAACTGAGGTTTGTTATCTCGGCAAAACATACTTAAGGAGATGGTAAGCGAGCACACATGATATCTAACAAGACACGCTCAATGAGATGCATCCCCCTTTGACACTCCCACTTGGGTCAAGGCGTAACCCCATTGCCTTGGTGAATTTCCAATGTTTGTCTTGGCCTAGAGGTTTAGTGAAAATGTCAGCGACCATATCGTCAGTTGGCACATATCTGACCACTGCCTCCTGATTTGCTACGAGATTGTCGTGCAAGTAGTGATATTTTTGCTGTATGTGTTTGGTGCGAGATCGATATTGAGCTTCTTTGGTGAGGATTATGGCTGCCTGATTATTGCAGAATAATTCAGATGGTTTGACCTGAGCATGGCCTATATCGTCAAAGAAAGTTTGTAGCCACACTAAATGTTGACCGGCATAGCACAACCCAATGTATTTGGATTCCGTGGAAGAAAGAGAAACCATAGTTTGGTGCTTGCTGGCCCAGCCAATAGCTCCTCTTGCAGTAATGAAGATGTATCCAGAAGTTGAGCGAGATGTATCCGGATCCCCAGACCAATCAGCATCTGAATATCTGTGGAATGACATATCCATCCCGATGTTGTTCCTGTCAAACTTTAATTCCATGTGGCTAGTGGTCTTTAGGTACCTGAGAACATGCTTAGCTGCTGTCCAATGCTGGCATTTCAAATTTGAGCTATATCTCCCTAAAACGCCAACTGTGTATGCGATATCAGGATGGGTTCCCATCATGGCATACATGAGAGATCCAACAACACTGGAATAGGACACCAGTTTGTCTCCTAACCTGGTCTCAAAGATAGTGGTAGTGTCTTCAGGATTGTCTGCAGTAAGTTGTGAGCTCAAAGCCATAGGCGTCCATGTTGGTTTCGACATTTCCATACTGCAGTGTTCCACTACAGATTTAATATATTGTTCTTGCAATATATATATCAACCTGTTTGGGTGATCTTGTCATATCTGAATTCCTAAGATATAGTTTGCCGGACCGAGATCTCTCATTTTAAATGAATTTGAGAGTTTCTGCTTTATCGAGTTCATGAATGCTCGGGAGCTTGCTGCCAATATGAAGTCGTCGATGTATACAACTAGAAAACATAGTTTTCCTCCTTCCTTGAAGACATATAAGCAAGTTTTGGCATTTAGATGGGTGAATCCAAGGGAACAAAGCTTTCTGTCCAAGGTTTGATTCCATGTTCTGCCAGCTTGCTTTAATCCATACAGAGATCATTTGAGTCACCAGCAGTATCCTTCCGGAATGGGTACACCCTCTGGCGGGTGCATGTATAGCTCTTCCTCTAATTCCCTGTTCAGATAGGCAGTCACCATGTCCATCTGATTGAGTTCAAGGTCGTATTTTGCAGCTAGTGCTAAAATGATTCAAATAGATTCCAGATTCGCCACGGGTGCCCAGACTTCTTTATAATCGACACCTTCCTTTTGTGTGAACCTGCATGCTACTATTCTGAATTTGTACCTCTCTATGTTTCTGCTCGAGTCGTACTTGATTTGAAATACAGATTTTGAGGTGATTGGTTTTACCCTGCTCGGCATGGGGACTATTTTGAAAACGTTATTTTCGATAAGGTTTTGTAATTCTTCTTGTAATGCGGCCTGCCATTTATCTTTGTTTGGGCCTGAGTAGGCTTCTTTCACGTTATGAGGGGTGTCATTGTCTGGAGAGGCACTCTGAGATATTCCTGCAAAGTAAGTGTCCTCTTCTGATTCGGGTTTGAGGGCACTTTCATACTCTTCGCTAGTGTCGCTTATCTGCAGATTGTCTGCTCGAGCCTGAATATCCAGAAGGGTTCAGTGAGTGGCATTTGCATTTGCGTCTCTTTCTTCCTCTTCCAGGCAAACCCGTTTCTCAGCTCGTGATTCCTCCTTTCAGGGTTCCTGTAGATTGACCACATGCTGGTAGTCTGCATTCTTTGCTGTAGTGGTACGTGTTTGATTGCTTCATCACATGTTTGCTCCCACTGTCCCTGCAGTGTCCGCTCCCACTGTCTCTGCAGTATTTGGAATTTGCGGAGGTGCTCTCTTCCATTTTTCACATATGTGGGTCACTGGTTGCTTGTTGGGGTGCTGGTGATTTGCAGTTTGTCTCGCAGGCAATGGTGGAGGATGTGGCAGAGGATGTGGCGCTTCTGGACTCTGTGGTCTTGTTGGAGGTAAGTTCTGCACGGCAGGTGGATCAACCATTATCTGCTGATTTGCATTCCCTGGATTAGGTGGTTGATCATTATCATCATTGTTTGATGGTTCAGCTCGACTTTGAACTGGCTCGGATGGTGGTCTTTTGGCATTCGGGGTCAGGAAGTTTAGATTCCAACTCCCAGGTTCTCCTCTTTCAGGATCATCTAAAGGAGGTGGTAGATCACCATCCTTGTCGAACTGTACATGGCAGCTATGGAATTCTTTATGAGTTATTACATCCACGAGGCAATAAGCTTTCTTTCTGCTGCTATATCTGACAAGTACTGATTTCTTAGCTTTGTCTCCAAACTTTCTGGATCAATCATCCTTTGGGATTAATGCATAAGCAGTGGATCCAAACGGCCTAAACCAGGAGATGTCAACTTTTCATTTGAAAAGTTTCATGTACGGGACATTGCCTTTCAGCCCCGAGTTTGGGGTTTGACCGATGATGATTGCTGCTATGTGCATTGCGTCAGACCAGAAAGATTTGGGCAATCTAGATTCTATTAGCATTGCTGTAGCGGTGTTCGTGAGCATCTGATTCATTCTTTCAGCTAATCTGTTTTGCTTGGGAGTGTCAGCTGCCATGGTGAGGTGTATTACTCCTCCTTTTCCAAGTTTGGATTTGAATTCTCTTCCAGTGTATTCACCACCATTATCGGATTGGAAGAAATTAATGAAGTTTGGTGATAGATGTAATTTGCCCACTTCTGTGTTAAAGAATGCTTTGACGTCGCATTTGAACTCTTGAAATTGTGAGATTGTCTCGCTTTTCTTGCGCATGAAATAAACCCATGGAAATCAACTGTATCCATCCATGAATGATATCCAATATTGGTTCCCATGTCTGTCTGCAGAAGTAACAGGGCCTCTGACATCTGAGTGTATGATTTCAAGTGGTTGCAATGCTGACTGGCCTTTGTGCTTGAAAGGGAGTTTCTTTGACTTTGCTAGAGCACACGGCTTGCAGAACTTGGCTTTTCCAGTGAGTTTGTTGATGTGTTCTATTTTTCCATCTTTAACCATTTGGATAAGACAATTGGGAGACGTGTGTCCCAGACAACAATGTAAAGTGTTTATGTCAATAGAAACAAGCACGTGTTCAATGGGTTTCATGTATAGTTGGTAGAGATCGTCCTTGTGAGTGCCCATTAATATTGTTTTTTGTCCTTTAACTGTTTTTACTTTGCACGTTCCATTCTTGAAAACGGTGTAGTACCCAGCTTTGTCCAGTTTTTGGATGGATATGAGCATGAGGTGGAATGAGGGGACATATAAGACGTTTTTGAGTTCGGTCAATTTCACGGTGTCGTCAACCTTGCAGTTTAGAATTATGGTCCCTATCCCGATAGCTTCGACGTACAAATTGTCCCCAAAATGTATTCTTCAAGGAGGGTTTAACTCTTTGTAAGAGCCACATTTGAACCATTTGCATTGTGGCGTCATGTGTGCAGATGCTCCTGAGTCAGCAATAGCACTTCCTCAAATTTTATCTGAATCTGAGGTACCAACATAGGCCAAAATGCGTGACATTAGAGCTCTAGAAACATGAACAGACTTTGTGTTCAAATATCCGGCCATCTCCTCATCAGATCCTGACTCTGAGTTGCTAGAACTCATCGAGTCGTCATGGTTTACATGGTTCACCTTCTCTCTCTTCTTTTTCTTTTTCCCTTTCGCCTTTCCCTTCTTGTCATCCCTTTCCTTCATCAATTGACAGTCGGAAGTGTTGTGCATGGTGGAGTTATGGAACTTGCACCACATATCCGATTTGGGTTTTGACTTCAGTTTCAGGGTGGCATTGGCCTTTAGGGCTGCCTCCGATGATGCACCATACTGGGCAGTGGCTGTGAACGTCAATTGTTCGGATAGCATGGCAAAATTAAGTTCGGTTCCAGGTGCCAATGAGTTCAGGACTGTGGCGTGGAAAGTTTCCCATATGCCATCGTCAGGGAGAGTATGTAGCAATATGAATGCGAGGAATTCTTTGTCAATGTTTTTCCTCATTGCTGTGAGTTTAGAGTCAGCAGCAGAGATGGCGGCAATGTGATCATTGAGGGTCATGGGCAACCCATCCCATTTGAGGTTCAACATGGATACAAAGGTGTAGAACATGGTGACGCCAATGTTTGTGTTGATGTGAATCTTCATGAGTTTCTCGAACATATCTTTTGCATGTGGGAGTTCGCCTATCTTGAGTGCAAGGCGGTTGGATATATATGCGACAATGATGCTGGCAGCTTTGGCATCGTGTATTTCCCAGCTATTGATGTGTGCGCTTGTGGTAGTAGTTGTTGTGGGAATAATGGGGGTGACGTTTGGATCACCGGGAGATTCTGTCATTGTCGTCGCCACCAGGGCGGATGGCGAGGCAATTGTCATGGTGGGTCTGGGAGCCACAACATCCCAAACCTTTTCCTGTCTCAACTTTGCGGTGATGCAAATCTTCCATATCTGGAAGTTCTCGGGACCCAGAAGGGTTGGACAGGTGGTGGCTTCTGAAGTTGACATAACATGTCAAGGTTGTGATCATTGACGATCGCAAGCTGATTGAGCTTTGATCTGAATAGAAATGGTGGAGTGGGATGTGTGTATCCCTTGGAGTTCACGATCTTCTCTTTCAGTGTTAGGCAACAGGGCCCATAACCTATCAAGATTAGAGTTCCGTGTAGTACGCTAGATACAAACAAATAGAACTCAGTCACAGCACGGGAGTGTAACAAACTGAAATTGAAAGTACCTAGATACAAACGAATAGAACTAGGTATGGTAAGTAAGATATAATACAATAATAAAGTTGGAACATACCTCAGTCGCAGCATGGGAGTGTAATGAACTGAGGTTTGTTATCTTGGCAAAACATACTTAAGGAGATGGTAAGTGAGCACACATGATATCTAACAAGACGCGCTCAATGAGACGCATCCCCCTTTGACAGGGGGTTGTTGTTATCATCCACCAGGTTGACATTTGCTGTCTGCATCTGTGGGGTAGTCACCTCCCTCCTAATAGCATGGACTTTGCACCTCCATCTGACCTTGTACTCTGGCAGCTTGTTCTGTTCTGTGCATGTTGCCCACAGATGTCCCAATCTTCTGCAAGCAAGACACTTGCCTGATCCCAGTTGTGTGGTACCAGGCATGCATGGGTATGGTCAGTCTTTGGTGCCAACATTTGCAGTGGGGTTCTCTTGGTGCCATTGCATGATGAGGTCTCTATATAGTGCACAATTGGCAGGTGGGTCTATGGGTGGGTCAGGGAGTCACAAGATCATACCCCACTTCTCCACCTCTGAACGCCCACTTCTGTAGGTGTTGTGTGCATGTTGGGTCTGATGTGGGGCACCAAAGTTTGACTGTGGAACTGGGGTACTAAGGCTGAAGCAGCTGAGCATGTTTGCAAGGACTTTGGATAGCATTTGGGGCTGGCAACTGGTGCTCTCCAATGACTCCACCTTCTTCAACCTATCCCCCTCCTCCTTCCTTTTGATCTTCTCCCTCAACTTTGTCAACTTCACATCCTTCACCACCTCCGTGAACATCTCCCAAGTGTCGCAATCATCTGCTAGGTAGTCATGAAGTGCCTCAGGTAGTTGAGCTTTTGATTGGAAAACTAGAAGATGGTTGGTGTTGGGGATGAGTCTGGCTAGTTGGAGTGCCTTCTCTGCCCAGACAATGTGCGAATATGCCTCCCTGCCATCTGTGAGTTCCTGTTTCTGCAACAGGTCCTTCTCCAACAGCATGTGTTGCCTCAAGTCATCTTGCTTCTCTGCAGCAGTCTTTGCAACAATTACCCTTGCTAGCATCTCCAGAGAGTTTGTCAAACCACTCCCTCGCTGGTGCTCCTTCCACTAGTGAGAGTTCAAACACTGCAATCTTTTGCTTGTTGGTCAATCTGGACAGTAGGAAGGTTCTGTGGACCTTGGTGATGAACACACAGGGATTCTCCTTCCCAATGTCCTCCCCTCCGTTGAAGGTTGGGAGGTCAGCGATGAGGTCGGTACGGCTATCCATTTTTGGGAGTGCAGGTGGGGTCAGCGGAGTTGGTGGAGCTTCGGTAATTGGGCTCATTACAGAGGAGTCAGCTGTTTGGTTGGTACTTGCATGGTGAATGGTGAAGCTGTCAAGCATGAGCAAAGATGATGGTGTGGTTGGGAGGAACTGTGTGATAAATGAGGATGAAGGTGTGGCTGGTAGGAAGGGGGGTGTGTACTGGAACAGTGATTCTGCGTCGTCCTCTGTTTGAGATGGTGTGATGGTCCTAGGTATAAAACAACCACTTTTGTCTCATTGGCAGGCTATGTTACTCTGAGTGTCCATGTATTCCTGCTACTACTTGTCACGATATATCCATGTGCGTTTTCGGTCTCGTGGTGTTCTCGCAGCTCAATCTCAGTACTCAGTAACTTAGGAAGTTCGAAACGTGTCTACACCGAGTAAAACTCCGTGCAGGCGTGGAACAAATCCGCTCTCGTCCTCAGGAAGTTCGAAACGTGTCTACACCGAGTAAAACTCCGTGCAGGCATGGCACGAATCCGCTCTTGTCACCAGATGGAGTGGGCTCGGCTCGCTGGGAAAAGGAAGAAGGATCGAGGCAAAAGCCCCTCGTGCTGTGTCGTCGTGTTGCTCTCTACAAGTCTGGATCCATACTCTATACCGAAGCTCATGCCAAACATGTACAAACAATGTCCACTGTGTCTATGTGCTCTCGCAAAGAAGCATCGCAAGGCGATACTCCACCGTGTACGGCACGGCTTATGGCTAACGTAACCGTTCCATCACCATAATCTTATGGCCGTGTGCCGTAAACGGACGTGTGCACCCCCAATCTCCACCAGGCTTGGGGTCATCATCCACTCCTTGGTGCCGAAGGAAGGACAAGCACGAACACGAGCATGAACGGCACTGATTCCTCCGTGGAGAGAAACACGTAGGCCATTATAATATGAAGACGCTGGCTGGGAGGCGCTCAGGAGCACAAGATGTATACGCATTCCATGTACCCACCCATGAGGTCCGTACGCCAGGTGGCGATGTTCCAGATATTATTTCCACTCATACCGGGTTGCAGTGGGCTATATCTGGTCTCCCATGAGTCTTCTTTCATCATTTTCCTTTTCATAATATAGAAAGACACAAAAAGTCTTTCGAATATATAGCATAGAATAGGTCTCTGTTATAAATGTTTAGAGGTCATAAGTGAGGTATGTAAGCAACCCAATCGACGGACTTGTAGATCCCTGTGCTCGGCTGCCGCAGAAGCACAAAGATCTGAACTAGAAGTAGTAGACGGGCTAACACGTAAAGGAATCTGACAATCCGATACAAGGGGAAATGTACGTTCATTATCACCCATATCCGCAACGAGCACGATTCATTGGCAAAGTGGTGGAAGCCCCGCATTGCCATAGGCCTGGAGTATATAAAATAGAAGAAGTATCGAAGGAGGAGAGCGACGATAGGTATGCAAGTGATGATGATCGATGCAATGCGCCATAGCAGTTGTTCACACCTGGTAGGAAATCCGAAATTCCATGCCAGACAGTGAATTGCGCCGAGCACCACGGCTAGCCCGCACCCAAGAGAGTCCGCCACATAGTTTTCGGCATCGCTTAGCGTGCCAAAATAGTATTCATGGAAGTTGCTGCGACTCTGCGAGGTCCGTATGGCTAGCTTTGCGAATTCACTTGTTATTGTGCGTTCCGCTTGACTGACTCTTCGCCAATTACGCTTTGAGAATAACCAGAACCTCTGCAGACCTTGGAGCAAGAATCGTTGAAACGACTTCGACGTGGAAGCAAAAACACTCCACGACGCGCAGACTATCGTCCAGAAAAAGTGGAAGATAGCCATCGTCCAGGGGGCGGCGCATTTGAGAGCCAATGTAATCCCTGAGAGTGTGCCCTTCCATGCCTTCCGTACGACTTGGGGGCAACGGCGAGGTGGAATGGGCGGAGATATGTCATATCGCTGGCTTGGGGTTGTCTTGGAAAATGGAAAGTCAAATCGTGTAAGGTTGTGGCGCCAAGAATTAAAAGCTACAGATGTCGATGAGCTCCTTGCAGGTGGAAGCCTAGCAGCATGGGCGAGCGAGATGGTTGAGTGATCATGGAACGCTGCAGAGGGGCTCTGATTGTAATTGGGGATGCCTCTCTCCCTTGAGTGAGAATCTGAATTTTCAATTGAGAGGCGAGGAGAGGCATGGTCATACTCAGGCGGCACATGGCCATGGTAGATTGAAGGATCGGAATCTGAATCTATGGATCGGCTAGGGCTAAGCGCCTGGTTAGAAGGGCTCCACTGGTCACTGGGCCTAAGCATTGGGCGTTCATCGACAGTGGGATCAGAATCATCAGATTTAGGCGCTGCTTCAAGCGATGGAGTTGTGCTTGTTCCTGCATGTGGATCACCCTCAGGAGGGGCCATGATCTCCGGGCATGAACGGCGCCGAGGTCGCTCATGAGACGTGTTTTCACTGCGAGGAAAATCTCTCTCGATTGCATAAGAACATGCACTGTCACTTGAGAGGCGAGGAGATGCATTGATGTGATTGGTTGCTGACATCGTGTTTGTTTCCGTGGATGTCGAAGCTTCAGGAATGAAGGAAGTCTCCGCTGATCTAGTTTGAAGTGGCGCATGATAGGCTTTCACTATGATGGGAATGTTGACATCGAGG
>JABCKO010008013.1:6187-17851 GCA_018855915.1 Tephrocybe sp. NHM501043
TTCATTACTGAGACGGCAGATTTTAGCCGAGCAAATCCCACGTTTGTCCTGCTTCTTGCGATCTTTCTTTACATTCCTTCTCACATTTCGTTTTCTTGTCTTTATTTCGCTTGTGGCTATGGATTATGACCGCAAATCGAACGTTTCCTCTTTCTATGGTGGCCGTAAGGGTTCTCTGGACGCTCTAAATGCCGATTTCCCGGCCACTACGGCATCTGCGCGACCCCAAGATGATGCTTCGTCATTCTACAATCCTGAACAGGGCCCTCGCAGTAGCATGGATCCTCTTAACGGTAGAGCCAGCACAGCCGGATACAACAGAGGCTCTTTCTTCCATGCTGGAAGGGAGGAACCCCTGAAGGGCGGAAGAGACGAGGAGGAAGCTGCTGCGAACCAGGTTGGAGAGGGCATTTGGGACGTTTATGCCGACTTCAACAATGCAGGGCCGAGGTATAGCACTGCGTTTGGGGGTGGTCAGACCGAGAAAGGGCACGTTGTTGTATTCCCTGCCGAGGTTGAGGTGTTGACAGGCACTATGCAGGTATCAACAGTTGCCCCCGACAACACCCAAGCAGGACGATGATAAGAGCTTGGCGAACCCAGTTGAAATGGTCACTGTTCCTGCACTTGGACCCGAATGGGGGCGCTCAGAGATGCGAGATATGACTAAAGCGGGCCGACGCGAGAAAAAAGCTACTTCGCGCCGCGAGAAATTCACTGCATGGAACAGAGGCGAACGCGGTATATGTGGCAAGTACTTCACTCGAAAATCGCTTGTCATTACTGTGTTTTGTTTATGTGCTGTGTGAGTACCTATCATTTGGTGTCGTTATACATTTCTTTACCGTTACTATTCTAGCGTCGCTATCGTGCTTGGATTCACAATACCACGAGTCCCTGCATTTTCTTTCAATAACTCTTCACCCTTGATTGCTGCAACGGGCGATTGGAATAAGACCGTCCCAACATACTTCAACCGGGCGCCTGCAAACTTTTCTTTTCCGGCTTTCGCGTCTCTTCAAGTGAACACGGACAGCAACTATCTTCCCGTTCACTTCAAATCCCTCAAGGCCAGTGTATTTGACCTAGACACCGGCAAGATAGTTGGCACAGGGGACTACGGCGATCATACGCTTCCCGCGAAATCGTTCCCTGAAATCCTTTTACCCCTCAATTTCACCTATGTCGCGTCAAATTCCTCTGACCAGACATGTACGTTCGAGCCCCTTTACGATTGAACTCTAGGCTCACTTGATTTTGCAGGGGCAAATTGGGACCAAGCTTGCCAAAACAAGATTCTTTCTCCAAATGGAATCCGCAGTCGTAAGTATCTTTTTTATTCAATTTTCTCCTGTTCTTAGAATTTTTCCTAGCCCTCAAGTTCCGCATCGTTCTTGATATGAGTATCGTCGGCCTTCCCAGTTCTCACACAACATCGACCCAAATATCCGACGCTGCCTGCCCAATCGAGCTTTCCCCTCAAAACAGCTAGATATACTCATCTGTCGTCTGATGGACTTTTTAATGATTCTGCACACTTTGCATTCTATATCATGCTCCCATTCTTTTACATATCAACGAACACATAATATTTGTCGCATCTCCTTTACTCCTTATCGAAGCCTTTTCTTATATCTCCTGCACAGAACATTGTATTAGTTTCGGCGTATCATATGGACTAGACTGGATATATCCACATTCCACATTCCAAATTCATCTGCGCCGTGTGTCAAGTAGCCTCATCAAACAAGATGTTCTTTATTCCGCTCGTTGGAATCTGCGGGGTATTTCTGAACTTGCAGTCCCAATCTTGCATTATTTGTGCTCTAGAACGAAATTGTCGTCTGTGGACCCGCTACCTCACTCCTCAGGAAATTTCCATGTTCAGGACGTCTTGGATTGTTGCGAATACTCCATCCCTCTTCACGCAGTCAGTATCAGATGCTATTCATAATGACCGTTCCCTTTACGCAAATCCGCACTCATGTACTTCAAACGGAGCAACCTTAAAGCAACCGCGTTTTTTGTCGTCGCCGCTTTGTACCCATATTAACATCGTTGTGGCGTTGCATTGCACGAATCATCTGACGGACATTCTAGGGTGCAGTATCACTCTGAATAGTATCGTTTGATTGCTCAAGACGTAGGAGTTGATGCAGAACGACGATTACCAAGAAAGATCTCGCTTCGAAACGCTTTAGTCACGCCATATCTGGTCCAAAAGGCTGATACGTTAAATATGGTTACCGCAGATCAAAGTCAAGTTTCCCAATCTTTAACCAGAACGTAGATAATCAAGGGGATGCATGAGGGCAAGCAAAAGGTAGGCATGTGTCGCGAAACACGAATAGTATGGAGAGTCTAGGCGAAAATGGATCGCCACAATCATACATTGGAGGGTACCAAGCATAGCCCGCCTAGACCGACCATCTAAGGGCCTATAGCATGTCTGTAGATGAGTGTCGGGTATTGAAGTGGGGGGCCTAAAAAGAATTTTAAGAAGGGCCATCATCCTTTAATTATAAAAGGCACGAAGCTGAGGCACAAACCTTGTACAGTTATTGAACACTTTTCGGTATCATCTGGACCTTCTGATTTTGCATTGTGGAACGAAGACACATCAACAAGAATAGTGGGCACGCATATCTTGTCTCCATCTCTCACAGGAGACAACGGAAGGATATCCCATGTTTGGCGATATTGCCAATCCTTCAGCGCTCTTCTGTGTTTCATCCACCAACAGGTGAGTGAAAGAACACAAGCTGTTGTGATTGACAATAAAACGGCAATGACTGGAGATAGAATTCAAGCTTTGTAAGGATGAGAGTTAATTAAATCCACTGACGGGCGGCAAGAATATCGGAATCCGTCATTGTATCCCGTCTATTGAGCATGTTTGTGAGATCAGGGTAGACGGATGGATGCTAGCCCACTAGACAGTCGAAGAAAATCTCAGTGTTCTGCAAGCTATGGCCGTTTAGAGGTGGTTTTAGTATGGTCAATAAAGGCGCTGAGAAACTTTGAACACAGCAAATGTTCCAAATGTACGGTGCGCTCAGATAGGCTCCTGTCACCCATAATAGAAGCTACGAAGAGATCCAGTTTCCATTTGTTCATAGGCATCAAGTAATTGCAGAGGGTGTTTGGACACGAACACTCATCTCCACTACATATTACTGCTTTCAGAGCATTCGATTGTGATTTAATCAGCATCAGCATCGGTGGCGGAATGAACAGTAGTTGGATATCACACCAAAAGCTGTGGTGCATGTAAGTAAAAATGCTGTATTGTCACACCTTTCCCCGCCTGTTGACGTTACAGCCACACACAAGCGACATTGACAGAGTTGGCTGAAGGCACATCGATGAGCCTTACTTTGAGGATGGGGCATGCACACCGCTTACAAGAAAAAAGCTTCTTTTCTTGAAGTCAAGCTTCACATTATCAAGATTCTTTTGTACGATGAACTGAACGTATGAGGTCTATGAAAGGCTTCCATGTTTAGATGCCGCAGGACTCGGCGCGCCGAGGTTAAGGTATCGTTATAGGTCTCAACTGTGGCGGAGAAGGTGGATGGTGTCCCGAATTAGTGGAGCAATATCGCTTAGTATTTGGTGTGCCTAGAATCGACGTTCAGTTCAAGTTTTAGGGTTCTTGGTTACACAGCATGCCTCGTAGTAGACGTTCCCTTTCTTCTGTTCGAAGCTTCAGGGTTAACCATCGGTCCCATAATGCCAATGCATAGAAGACGAGAAGAAATAGGATGAACAGAGGCCCCTCTGATTATGAAACAAAGGTTAGAAACAATACTCACAAACTAGATAGTATTGCGACGTACTTAACCAATCAAACGTGTCCAGGTCCTCTGTACATCGGTTGGTCACTGAAAGGCTGGCGTTTTGTGCGGGAATTATCATTTGGGTGTGTCATGGATCCGGGGAACATTATATGCAATCAAAGAAACACAGCAACCCACACAGCGGGTGGACCCTTGGCCTTGGGGTCCATCCGCTTTTTCCCTTGAAGATGTATGAAGGGCTGTGTGTCTTGATCCGATTTGGTCACTTATGTCATAATAAATGACTAAAACGGAAGTAATTGGTGTGTTCAATTCAGTAAATTATCTTTGATTAGTGATCATCCACAGCACTGGCATTTGGGCATCTGGGCAACCATTCAGTTCTCAAATGCCGATTTTTCACAATCAAACGACGCACCTCGATTACTGCACCTGTTGGACCATATGGCTCCACATGGATGACCTTGGCACTGACTCGGAGTACTCGAGCCATTGAGCATGGGGATGCTGATGCGATTCAAATTTAGCTATTGAGAGAAGTCGGATGATTCCCTTGCAGTCACAGAAGGAGGAGTAAATTTCTGGCAGCCCTGCCCACAGTGCCAAGGCTTTTCACCGTGGCCTGCCATGGTCTCGACCTTCTGGTCAAGAATTCGACAAAAAGCAAAGCTTTACTAAGGCTTCAATGATTGACACGGCCATCTTCATTGCCACAGCGGTGAATGGAATGGAGTCGAGGCAATTTACGCACTGCCCCTCACCCCTCTGAGAATGCAAAGGAAGGGCAGACGACGAGCGGGTGGGAGTGTACGAGATGCCTGCTTGCCGGGAGAAAATGTGAAATAAGTATCGGAATACTAACGGCAATTAATATGAATGCGAGCAAGTCGTTGAGATCCAATGATAGAGTAAGATGCAAGTATGTAGGTATACGTTCGATGCGAAATTAGAATTGTTTTGTCGTGCGGGTCGTTGGGGTATCATGCAATACCGATGAGGTTATTGATGCAGCCATGAGGGTAAAAATACTGGGGTTAATATAAATGTGCCGATGAGAGTGAAGGAGTTGATTTCAAATGGTGTGCGGGGGGGAAGGAGAACTTGAAGAATGGCCCAGACGACTACTGATGGTCGAGTTGATTGGGAAAAATGGAATATTGTTGGCGCCAATGGAATAGTTGAGATAGGATACACGTGTGGATGGGCAGTCTGCCGGGTATGAGATCGCCTGGTTGTGCCTCAAAGCTCGTGGTGGTGGACGAACCTCGCTGCATGACCCTGGTCTCACAGTGTGGCGGTTCCCAGACTGTGTCGAGCCGTGGCCGTGTTCAGCAAAGGTCGCCAGTTCAGTCTCGTTGGGAGGCGGTCTCGCCTGATGATTGCGGGGTGAAAGGCTTGTATCCCTTGCCAGGACAGGGTCAGGACTAAGCGCAAAATAAGATGCGGTGACCTCAGTCGGAGTCGCCTGCTGCAAATTTCCACGCCATGCAGCTCTAAAGATTCTCACAGTCACCACAGTGATGGAGGCGAAACAAAAATGGCCCAGAGACTGCATTCCGTGCACAGGTAACACGTGCGAAGGCTGGATGCATCTCCTGACGGAGAGGAAAAAGTAGTGTACCATGAACGAGGCTATAACTGGCGGGTGAATAAAAGTGAGATTAACAAAGAGTCATTATGTTTCGCCTTGACTCACTGCAGAAACAGAGAACAATTATTGCAACGACCCAGGGCAGCATTGGAGAGGGCACGAGGGCAAAATGCAAGAAAGGAAACCACTTAAGCGATAGAGGGGAAGGGGGGAAGTACAGAGAGTTGGTGTCGTGCCGTGAAGGCTATGCGAAACCCTTGAGCCCATATTCTTTATACGACTTGTACTTTTGATGTTTTCAATTATCAATGCAGCACATAGCAGAGCACAGCAGTTTACACACCTTTTGCACAAAGAAAACGTGTAGAACCTCTCGGGATAGGGCCTAGAAAGGCAGCATTGGTGAGCGCGGTCTCGGTGAAGCGCTACAGGGTCGGTCGGTCGGTCGGTCGGAAATAGTTCCTGGGAGGAGACCAGGAGAAGAAATCATCGATCGAGGAGTTTAAAGAGCCGTAGTCCTGGCACATGGCATTTATAAAGACAATGTCCATTCCATATGGCCATGGGCTCAGGAGAAAATGACAGCTTCCTGTTGGCTCCCTGTCAATGTCAGGCCATTGTCATCAAGATGGAAGTTTCTTCCCGAAACCTGGGGGTCCACAAGCGCCCACAACCAAGCATAGCAAAACCATATAGTATATCGGCCCGAGGGATCCAAATGTCATGAGACGGATGCCAGGAACTTGAGTGGCTTGAACATCTAGGGTTTCCCCCTTGGTCGATTGTCGGGGTTTCCTGCACCCTCACTATTTCAGTAAATGCAGGCATAATGCTACGAAGCAAACCAGCTAGAAGTGCCTTATGGTTTGCAAATGCAAAATTGAGTTGGCTACTTGGCATCAAATCCATGAGTAGCCCATAGTATCAAGAGCAATAGTATGAGTCTCTGCCAATAGTTTTAGTTACTTGGAAAGCAAGATCATACAGGTATTTAAAGAGCGTAGATAGAGTTGTCGCAAGACAGCCCAAAGATTTTATTAACGGCAAGTAGTGAAGCCAGTGGAAGTGTTTGGTGGAACAAGTGCAATAAGATTAAACGCGATCACGTGACTGCACGCGCCTTGTTGATTTCGGGCCAATTTCGGTGACAGCCGTTCTTGGTCCTGTGCCACCAACGTTCATAACGTTTGCTCTCCGACCAAGGCGATGAAAAGGCAGGCTCGCGGGCTCGATCTCAGCATACAAGGCGACGAGGTTGAGAAGCACCGTATTGAGCTTGAACAAAACCTGCTGAACACCGAACTCTCCTTGCGACTGTCGACTCCCAGCGAAGACGAATACGAGGACCCCTCAAGCGTCGAATACCCAAGGCACAACTCTGGCCCAGCAGCATTTCCCTCTTTTGAAATTCCATCGAGAGACCACTATGACGGCGATACTCAGAGCCAGATCCACCCATGGTCGTATCCGAATTTTGATGATGACGAGGGGATCAACCCATACGGAGGGGGCTCGTTGTCTACCGCGGCACATCACGCTAGCGCACTGACGCTGAGTGCCGGACTTGGCGGGGGACGAGCGGGACGGCGGGACACCAGCTTGAGTGGTGCAGAGTATGACCCCGACCGACCTCTGCAGAAGATGATGGCAGGTGTAGACCCAAAACTCAGCATGTTTGACATAGAGCCTTCTCGCTCAAGATACCTGGTACGCCTAACAAATATTAATTTTTTTTTTCCTCAAAATGAATATTTTTGAAGGGTAACCCGCTCGTCGTAGATACTACAGCTGAGCTGGATCGCATACTCCAAACAGGACATGTCCCACATATTACTTCACCTCTTCAGTCCTCATCCTCTAGCTCGGACTCTGAATCGAACCACGCCAACCAACACCCTCACATCACACGCCCGAAACTCGCCGACTCACTTCGCCGTGTGTCCTTCTCTCCCCAGCGCCCGAGGAGTAACCCTAGTTCACCCCGAATCTCTGCGCGCCATCTTCCACATACAAGCCAAAATGAGCCGACGCCGCAACCAAGCAGAAAAAGGGCCGATGTATTCCCTAGCTATGGCACCACCCAGCCGCAGGTTCGCCTTCAGCCGCCAACGCCCACCAATGCTAGTTTTGCCTCACAATCGCCATCGCAGTTTTCTAAGCTAGCTCGCGGAATCACTCGTGAGATCGCGAATGCCCAACGTGGTGAAAGATCCAAGAAAGTCGAGCGCAACCCCTTTGATATGTCTTCTACCTCTCGGAGGCCACAGCAGACCCCTGCTCGGCCATCGGCGATGAAGCAGCGCGCCGCGACGCCTAGTGTCGACCCCAAGGCCAAGGTGCATCTCCCAGATGTGACTGGCCTCACTAACGCGGTCGAGTCACCTATGAAGCTCGGGGCAGAGTATTACACGTACCCTGGAAGCCCGCGGGAGACTGAAGGTATTTCCCCCCCGAAAACTGTATCCAAAGCTTGAAAACTTGCTAACTTACTGCAGCTCACCTTGTAACCATGCTCAACACCGTGCAAACAAAACTCGAGAATCTTGAAGAGGAGAACGGCATCTCTCGCCGGCGGGTGCGAGAGCTTGAGCTTGAGCTTGAGGTGTGTAAGCGTGATGTGGCAAAGGAGAGGACCCGAGTCTTGGAAAGAGAACAGGTCATCGTGCAGCAACAACGAGATGCTAGCTTTACTGCGGCTAGCCGACGGCGGGATAAAGGTAAAGCCCGTGTGAAGGATCTGAGCATGGAGCAGGAAGGACTCCACCAGAGGTACCGGGAAGCTGTAGATGGTCAAAAAGGTTAGCTTGCTTTATTTAACCATGTGTCTCTTATCTTAACTGTTCTGCTTTAGCCCTAGAAGCATTGATTACGACGCTTCGGGCACACTTGACAAGGCTCACTGCTGAGCTATCTTCGCATCGCCAGCTACTTATGGAGTTACGTGAGCTGCGAGATGTCGACCTTAACACGATCAAAGCAAAAAGCGCGGAAGTCGAGCGTTTGAGCCGGGAGGTCGAGCGTCTGGGTGGAGAAGTAGAGGTACTTCGCGGCGTAGTGGAGGAGGGACTCAGGGAACGCCGCGGCGCAAGAGAGGCTGAAGAAGTTCTGGACCAGTCGGACATGGCCATGTCCCTAGACAGGGAGGAAGAGAAGACGGACGACGAAAGGCAAGACCAGGATGCGGAAGGTGACGAAGATCAGGATGACGATGCACCAGAACCATTCGACCCCGTAACGATCGCTGAATCCTCCCGCATTGCGGACAAGGCTACTATGCGGACAGACCTTGCGACGTTCGGTTCATCTAACTCCCGGCCCGCATCTCCGCCTCTACAAGGCGTGCAGTTCATTGATTCAGCAGAGTTTGAGCGCATCTCTGCTGAGGTTGAGGAGCGACGGTCACTAGAGCATCTCGCTCGTTCACCTGTGCCTTCCCGCCCATCGACACGCCGTGCAACAGTGCAGGACGACTCAGACGACGATGAGCACCTCGTCCAGAAGCATGTCCCTCCCTCTGCTCCTCGCGCTGGACCTTCAACCTTGAATCAAGAAAACCGGAAACGTCGCAGCCAGAATCCCAAAACAAGACCGCAGCACTCTCGTCGGGAATTAGAACAGACCCCTTTCCCGCAGATTCGAGGGAGGCACCTTGAGCAATTGTTTTTCTCTGCGCCGGAGCACAATGAACGGACATGCAATGTGTGTTCTCGTCGCCGACGTGTTGACGCCGATGCTGAGGAGCCTTCCTGGATACCTATGCGGTTTCGTGGTGCTCAGAGAGAGGAAGAGGAGAGGACAGACGAGGAGAAAGAAGTGTGCGAGGATGAGGATGAAGACGAAGGATTTGCTGATGAGGAAGGGCAGCCTCGTGTCGCAACTGATAATGGAAAACGGCCAACAGGAAATCAGAATTATTGGATGCTCAGAGCGCAGAATGAGGGGATACCACCTCAGACGGTAGTGGCAAGAGTCATTCGGGAGCTTGAAGATGATTTTACGCATTACAAAGGGTACGTCTCTCCTACGATTGGTTCATCAGTTTCTGTTGATCTTTTCGTTCTATAGAATCTACGTGGAGTTGGCGGATCAATACAAGGACATGGATCCAGTGTCGGACGTGCAGCGACGGAATCTTCTTGCAAAGCACCTGCATGAAGTCGTGGACGTTCTTGAGCAAAAGGTAATGTTTTCATTGTCATCGTAATTTTTCTTTCGAAGCAGCATACTGATAGTCTCTTCATCCAGGGCGACCAAATCGCAGCGCTGTATGACCTTCTGACGTTCAAAGATAAACCTGTCGAGGAATCCGTAGTGCCGCCCGCCAAGCCCAGCGCAGCAAGTGGTAAATTCCGACAGGGACGGACTGCGTCGACAACGGCTGTTCCTTCAACATCAATGGGTAGGACTGCAGGCGCAAGGCTCAGGCAACAGCATGCATGAGTGTACAGCTAGTTTGCTTCTTACCTGTGCCAATTGATCTCCGCACGCAGCATTTTATGTATTCCGTCTTGGGCTATGGACCTTCGATTGGGAGGCAACTACACATATTCTTCTTGTACATACTTATATTACATCGTAGTTAGTTAAGCTGGTTCCTGAGGTATTTGTCGAATATTTGTATCAATGGCAATGAATTCCAATATAGATTGCTTTGGCGAAATTTTAGGAACTTCTCATGGTGACCTCCACCCTTTCTTTAACTTCATTTCATTCACTGGAATTGAATGTAATGGGATTTCTAGGTACAATAAGGCTCTTGGCTTTTATCTAGCTGGGTTGATTCTTGTGATTCGGATCCTGGTACTTGGAGCCCACCGCTCGTCCACCGGCTGTAAGCTTAGAAGCTGTTCAACTTGTAGTATATCGCTGTTTATGTCCGAATATTAGTGAACCTATAAAATTATCGAGTTGGTGGCGCAACACGTGAGATTCAGATTAGATTAGATCAAAATATTAAATTACCGAAACCCTGGGAAAATGATACCTAATTTTTGAAATTTCGAGTTTACTTGGTAAATTAGCGTCGTGCTCAGTAGGCTTGCCCTCTCTTGGATATTGCCTGACCCTCTCTTTTGCGTGAGTCCTCCATGGAGGAACGACCACACAAGCCGCATCGTGAGAAGAAGGATAAAGGGAAGGGAAAGGAGAAGCAGAAGGGTTTCAACGAAAAGGTATTTCTGTTGTTCATCATCGGTATTCAGTTTTACAACTTAAATTGCTTCTCAATAGGCCTTTGCGCCGAAATCAGGTCGTCGTGCGGACCGTCAAGGGCGGCGGAATGTAGAACGCGACCAAACTCGACTTCATGTGCCCCAAGTGAATCGCACGCCCGACGACGAACCTCCACCAGTAATTGTTGCCATCGTTGGTCCTCCCGGAGTAGGCAAGACGACGCTTCTGAAGAGTCTGGTACGACGATATGCGAAACAGACCTTGAATGACGCAAAGGGCCCCATAACAGTGGTCAGCGGAAAGAAAAGGCGGCTGACGTTCATCGAATGCAATAACGACCTAAATAGCATGATCGACATTGGCAAGATTGCTGACCTCGTTCTGCTCATGATCGACGGTTCTTTTGGTTTTGAAATGGTGTGTGGTATGTCAAATGTTATGGCACAGTTGTTTGAGCTATAAACGCAGGAAACATTTGAATTTCTCAACATCCTCCAAGCGCACGGATTCCCAAAAGTCATCGGTGTTCTCACCCATCTCGACCTCATTAAAAAAGCCGCTACTCTTCGCGACACGAAAAAGGCCCTTAAAAAGCGATTCTGGACTGAGATATACCAAGGCGCCAAACTCTTCTACCTCTCGGGGGTCCTCAATGGACGTTATCCCGACTCTGAAATCCTCAACCTCTCACGCTTCATCTCCGTAATGAAATTCCGCCCACTCGTTTTCCGTAACTCGCACACATACGTCCTTGCCGACCGCATAGAAGATCTCACCTCGAGGGAACTGGTGCGCACAACGGAAGGCAAATGTGATCGAACGGTGACGATGTATGGATACGTGCGTGGGACGCATCTGCGAACGGGTGCAAAGGTGCATATTCCAGGCGTGGGTGATTTGGCTGTAAAGACTATAGAAGTGCTGGGTGATCCCTGTCCTCTCCCTGGATCGGACGCTGAGCAGGAGAAGAGGCGAAAGTTGAGCGAGAAGAAGAAGCTGGTGTTGCATGCGCCCATGAGCGATGTTGGTGGTGTGATGTACGATAAAGATGCGGTGTGGATCAACGTGCCAGGAAGCTTCACTCGTGGAAACGATGATGGT
>JABCKO010008014.1:0-25581 GCA_018855915.1 Tephrocybe sp. NHM501043
GATGTGTTGACGTTTGCACCATGTACCCACATTCCTGTGGTGCAAGCCTCCGCCTCGCCCATGCCCATCCACTTGCCAGCGATCAAACTACCGAGAAAAGCGGACGCAAGCTGAACCCTCCCTGTCCGTGCCCAAACCTCTTGTGGCCAACTCTCTCGCACACGCAAGAGCTGGGCAGCGATTAGAGACGAACTGGCACATGTGCCGACGCGATTAGCCATGTGATCGGGTCCGCCAAGGAGACTTTCAATGGCGAGAGCATGCGTGTGCGAGGATGTATCAGAAGCGGTAGGAATGTGTGGTAGAGAGAAAACATGGGCCGGGAAATGGTTGTGAAGAAGAATATGAGGGTCCAAGGAAGAAAGTGAAGGAACCGCGGTTGACTTCCACCAAACGAGTGCATGCTAATAAAAAAATTGAAAAGTAGCTCAGATATCAGTCAGAGAGTGGCACATTTTAGTTGTACACACCTGCGCAGCACCTCCGATGGATTTGATTTTCGTCAAGTCATGGTTTCGTGAAAGTTTCTCGAGGAGGAGGTCTGTTGGCAAAATCACGTGAGCCCAAGGGATCGAGATCGAGGTAAGAAAGATTCGACGGCAAAATTTTTGGTTCCGTTTCGCCTGAGAACAGAGAATGATAAAAATGAATTGGCACACTTACCAAGCCCTTTGATCCACATTTCCACTGGAGTTGTATAGGCATCACCCGGATTAGTGAAAATGCCGCCCTGCGTTCTACCGTCGGTGTGGTGGCGTCAGCAACACGAATCAACAGACCTGTCTGGTTTGACGCACTGGTATTCCGGCAGCTCTGTGTCGAACTCTACGCTCTCCACGCCAACAAGTTCCAGACTTTCGTCAACAATGGTCGCCCGTAGCTGGTCCGTGGCCAATTCGAGCCCCAAGAAGAGCGCCTGCCCGGTTTTATGCACGGTAGGCATTTGTTTTTGAACAAGAGGGTGAAATCAGAAGTCTGGTATCGTTGTCGTGGTATCTGGTAAAATGTGCGTGCGGCGCGTGGAAATGGGACTGGGTTTTATAGGGGTTGAAAGAGTGAAGTGCCAACGCACGGTCGTTCACAGGAAAGATGGATCTGAGCTTTGTTCGATTCTCAGGCCTTCGCGTCGCACACATCAGAGCAGATTATGTAAGCGTCCACTTATGGCGCCTTCTCACGGCTCCTTGACGGATACCAAACTCAACACCGGCCCTTTACCTCCTTGCTCTCCTTCCACAACTCAGCACGCCACCAGCCATTCATTTCCCTTTCTCCACACTTCTGCCCCATTTCTCCCCTTTCCGATGTCCAAAATCCAATGACCCCGGCCCTTTGTGCGGTCATATGATATGGGTTTTTCTCTCGGACAATGAGCGGCAAAATGGAGCAATCAAAGCTTCTCTGTCACTCAACGTTCTGTTCTCAGTACAAACTTCCATCTTTCTGAAAAAAGAAGTCTCCGTAACAGGCGCAAAGCGGCCCAGGCTCTTACCAAGCGGTACCCGTACTCTCTGATAGAACTCAAAATCAGAATCAACGTTTCACTGGCTTGTCAGTGAACTCGTTCACGACAAATCAGGAGGCGTTATGGAAGGGGCATCTCGACAATCACACTTTTGTGATTACCTTGCGATGCCCAGCTCTTGATTTCAATGTCGCATCAATCTGACCCCATGGAATCAGATCGTCCTGCAATCATGGCAGTCATGATCATATGTGATGCTACGAGGTTTTGGAAATATTCACAAGTGCAATTTCTCGATTTTGTCAACGAATAAACTTGACAGCTTGAACGAGCCGATTTCAATCATTTCCAATGGACAGTACTAATGCTTGTAATGGTCGCATACTGCAGCATTGGGAGCAAGTCCAACGCGACTCTGCCTCAAGCTTCGCCATGTCGTCATTCAGCGAACCTAGAATGGATCGAAAGGTTCGATATAGTTAGTATCCACACTTCTTCGTATGCGATGTTCACTACAAATGTGCAGATGGGGGCCGCCTGATTTTGCGAGTCGCTAGGAGAATGCACACATAACAAGAATAGAATCACAATCTTGTGACTAATCGCTCCCCCATATCTGCAGGAAATGAAATCACCATCTTGCTATCGATGAACTCTCTGGCTAGAGCGGTCCGAAGATAGACTCTCCCGTTAGTTCGAGAGATCATTGGTGAACGTGCTGGACTTGCCTTGTAGGCTTAACCAACCTGGGCTTGACTGGCGGTGTGCTTTTGAAATTTTGCAAAAGAATAAACTTTCAGCTGTACACACGATACTTGAGAGACCTTGATGCCTACCGAACACAAACTCACACCTGGCCTCTATCAAATACGCAGCTACGCTGCGAGCAGCGAAACAGTTCTCGATCTTTCGGGAGGTGATCTTAGATCCATCTTAGGTACGTGCGCCCTCCTTGACCTCCACTCTTGCACTCAACGTGACGTTCCAGGCTTTCCTGCTCACCAAGGACCGAATCAGCAGGTGCCTTAAGTCTGTCTGCGTTTTCAGAGACATCACTTTACTGACCATTCAAACGACAGTGGAACCTTTTGCCGCTGGGAAAGGGATACTCCATTCAAAGTTTGCATAGTGGAGACTATTTGACCATCGAAGAAGGATTGGGAGCGATGATACCTATTGTGGCGAGCCCATATCCTGCTAGTTGGGCGTTGACTTTGATTGACGAAGGTGTTTGGAGGTAAGCTTGTCCTCGAAAATTATTGGCTATTCTCTCTCGCAGACCTCCTATTAAGAATGGCTTGGCCAAATACGAACTTTGTAATTGGTTTGCCGCAGCTTGTTGACAGTCAACCCAGCATGCTGGTGGGTTCTTGCAAAGAGACATTACAAGCAACTGTAAAATGGCTGATATGTACACAGGCTCAGCTAGTGCATGCTGATAGTTTTGGATCGAAATCGCTTTGGCAGTTTGTTCCACAGATAGTCACACCAGACGCGGCATCGGTTGACCATTCGTCTCAAAATGAAACACGACAATCAATAGATCAAACTCCCCCGTCTTCATCCGCGATTACCCATGTGAAGGCTGGAGAGGATGGTGCTTTTACTATCACGACCACGACCACAACCGTCACCACGACTGTGACGAAAGTAGCCAAGACACACACTTCGTCTTAATTGTGTATCATCAAGTATGGTACAAAAAAATGCGCTTCATTTGATTTGAGACGATGAGTTACATATAACAGTTCTATTTCGAACCGAACTTCGTTATGGGACAATCCGTAATTAGACTGAGTATATTGTAAGTGGTTGTACCCTCCATTATCGATAAATCGCTCACCCTTGAAGAACCTCCAGGTTTGGTTTGTGCCTGCCTTCCGTCTCTCCCAAAGGATGACCCGAGTACCGTTGCTAGAGTTGCCTTCCGAGAGGTCGACATCCCACTCTTCGCCTGGCACAGAAATCCTAACGAGACAGATTACCTGTGGTTTTACACCACAGAAAAAAATGGCGGACGAACCTGAAAGCCTCGAAGTTCTCACTATCAGGGCTGATCTCCCAACTGATGATCGGGATAGCGTCGCTTTGAATCACACGCCCGTTGTTGAGTGGGCCATTTTGAATTCCGATGAATCTTCCACCAGTGACGTTGTAAATCATCCATAGGCCCTTGTCTGGGAGGAGCTGCCACTGCAGCGGATCGCCAGCGAAAAGTCAGATTACAGCGGTTATCTAATGGAGAACAAAAAAAAAAGCCTTCTGGTTGTCTCCATCGTTTCTTTCCCATCCGCTGACTAGGAGACACGTCAGCTTTATGCTGTAGACAATAAGGCAAACGACACAACGACTCACTGGATTTACCGTCCGCTCCAGAGAGATCGAGGGCGGTTCCGGACTTGACGTTGACGATGATGTAAGTGCCATTGCGTTCGAGTTCAGGAGCCATGGTGGGTTAGTTTAATTCGATTGGAGTCCAGCAACGAGGGCTTAAATATGCAACATATGAACGATTCGATCTGCTGCGCACGCGTATCGACACCCGGAAGAAGACTAGGGGTCAGGATCAGCACGCTACAAGCTCAGCAACTGCTGACGTCTTATCGACATCGATCGTGCTTTATCCTCCACAACATCGACTTCGAGGTGGGGGAAACTCCGCAGGATGTGGCGAGTCTTGGCGATCCAGTGCCGTCTTCGAGCCAATTGTGTCTGGGCAGGCTACACATGACAATTGTAGTGGACACAGGAAGATGTAGAATCGTCGAGGAACACTATAATTGACAATCGTGCCAGCAATAGCGATGAACGTGTCCATGTGGTGCTCCTGGACCATCCGAAATACGATTGTAAGAAGCAGGTAAGAAGGTTTGAAAAGGTATAGTATAAGTGAGCCCCGATGGGAGTAAACGTACAAGACAAATGCCAGTACGATGGATACCAGGATAGTCGCATTGGAGTCCAGAAACGAGGGCTTGAATATGCGACATATGACGATTCAAAGTGCTACGCACGGGTAGAAGACTACGGCGTCAGGAGCAGCATACTACTGTCAACGAGATGAGCAACTGCTGACTATCGACCATCGATGCGCTTCATCGTCCACAATGCCCTTTTCACGGTGGGGCAAAGTTCGCTAGATTGGCGAGTGTTGGCGATGCAGAGACGTCTTCGAGCTAATCGTGTCTGGGCAGACTACACATGACAGTTCTAGTCGGAGACAGGAAGGTGGAGAATCGTCAAGAAACACCAAAATTGACGATAACTCCAACAATAGCGATAAAGTTGTCCATGTGGTGCTCCTGGGATTGTACGAAGCAGGTAAGAAGGTTTGAGGGAGGTATAGTATAAGCGGGCCCCGATGGGTGTAAACGTGCACAATGTAGGTGCGACGCCATGGCACGAACCATGACACATTGAGGAACAATTTACCTTGCAGACGGCAGACGCATAAAAGCGTAATATTCCAACCAAGATGCCCACAACCACAGGAATACCCGTAGGCGAATGTTGGCGATGCAGTGATGTCTTCCAACACATGTCAAATCCTAGTGGGGACAGAGAGGTGTAGAATCATCGAAAAACAGAATAACTGGCGATTATTCCAGCAGTAGTAGCGATGAACGTGGTCATTTGATGCTCCAATGCGATTGAAAGAAGCGTAAGATGGTTTGAGAAGGTAGAGTTCGATGAATCACTGGGCCTCATGAGAATGAACGTGCACCAAGACAAATGCCAATATAATCAATCCCAGGACAGGCGCGAGGGCGATGCCAGTAGTATGTACAAGTCACGTCGAGGAACAATTATCTGAATCCACCGCGATTCACCTTCCAGATAATGACAGGCAAGTTATAATAGAGTAATATTCTAAACAGGATGCCCACTACCAACGACACGCATAGTCGCAGGAGAAAAATTTTCGTGTCAAGTTTCAAGAAACACATCCATTAGAGGTCGCTGAGAGTAACGCGGTTACTTTCAGTGGGATGGGTCATTTACTGTCTAAGTTCCTGCGCCAGTACTTGATAAAACACTTGTAAACACACTCAGATGTTCAGTACTACCACTGGCCTTCTCAGGATAGAACCAGCGTTGCGCTACGATAAATTTGAGAGCCGCGGTCAAAGTTGTTACTGAAGCCGTCAGCTTAGATCGCAATGTTCAATACTGACCCACTGTTCAAACAACAGTGGTAGCGGATACTCGATGTGAAGTTTGCTTCGTGGAGACTATTTCATTATTAAAAAGGGAATGGGAGAGATGTATCTGTTGTGGCATGGGCCGTGCCCTGCTCGCCGGGCGTTGACTTTGATCTACTGTGATTCACGAAAGCGCTCGGAGGTAAGGGTTTTCTTCAGAAATTTCGGCCATTGATTTTCACCTCCATTCAAACACCTCTATGATCGTGGCCGTTACCAATGTGAAAAATGGAGAATATGATATTCTTACTCTTACGACCACTATCATCACCACGACAGCAACGAGAGTAGCCAAGGCACTCACTCCTTGGTCATGATATAGTATGGTACAAAAGATCGCGCTTTATTTCATTTGAGGTTATGAGTTACAAGAGTTCTATTTCGAATCAGTCTTCGTTATGGGACGTTCCAGAATTAGACTGGGTATATTGTGAGTGGTGGGTGGCCCGTCCATTGGCCATAATGACTCACTCTGGAAAAACCTCCAGGTTTGGTTCGTGCCCGCCTGCCATTTTCCCCAAAGGGTGACTGGTGTACCATCGTTGGGGTTGCCGTGATCAGAAAGGTCAACATTCCACTTTTCGCCAGGAACAGAAATCCTAAGGAGACAGCTTAGCCGTACTACTAACATACAGAACATGATGAATGAACCTGAAAACCTCGGGGTTCTCGTGATCATGGTTGACATCCCAGGGGAATGGGTTGTCGACACCTTGAACAAGAAGGCCGTTTTCGAGGTTTCCGTCTGCGATTCCAAGGAATTTTCCACTGCCGACGTTACGGAAGACCCATTGGTTGTTGTCGTTGCTTAGCTCCCACTGTCAGTGAATCGCGGTGACAGTTCAGATTATAACTTCAATTATAGGATTGCTAATGGTATACTTGCCTTCTGGTTGTCTCCGTCGTGCCTCGACCATCCAATGACTAGAAAACACGTCAGCTCCATGCTATGGACGACAAGGCGAGCAGCACAACGACTCAACTGGAGTGACCGTCCGTGCCAGAGAGATCGAGCGCAGTTCCGGACTTGGCGTTGACGATGTTGTAGTGGGCACCGGCTTGGATAGACATGGTGGATTGGTTTTTGTGGAATCCAAGAACAAGGGTTTAATACGCGTTTTCCCTGCATCACGCGCACGTATGACGATTTGAAATGTCGCACACGCGCTCCGAAGAAGGCGATAGCCTGACATCCTTTCTGGCAGCTGCTAAAGGGGCGTCAGGAATAACATACTCCAGGTCAACAAGATCAACGACTGCTGACCTCTTATCGACATCGATTGTGCCTTCATCATCTACAAATCCGATTTCGGGGTGGAGTGTTTGCGGGATGTGGCGAATTTTGGCAATGCAGTGACGTCTTTGAGCCAATTGTATCTGGGCAGATTCACAAAGGTTGATTACACATCTCCATTCCAGTGGGGAAAAGAAGGCGTAGAATCGTCGAGAACACCAAAATTGACGATCACGCCAGTCATGATGAGGAAGGTGCCACACGGTGCTCGTGGGGCATCCTAAATACGATTGTGAGAAGCACGTAAGAAGGCATAGTATAGGTGGGGCCCAATGAGAACCAACGTGCAAGACGAATGCAAGTACGATGAATACCGGTACAAGAGTGATGCTGAAGTATTCAGGCATGACGGGATGTATTTTAGGGATGTCACTGCCAGTCAGCAAGTCTCAAGGAGGACATCCAGCCGGTAACAACTTTGAACACCAGAGTAGAAGCGACATGACGCACAACCATCCGCCAAGATTCACCTTTCAGGTAGTGATAGGCAAGTTATAAAAGAGTATTCCAACCAAGATGCCGGCTGCTAGCGATACAAATAATCGTTTCTGCGTTGATGTCAGGCAGAGAGCCTCTAGAATTGAAATGACCCTCCCTACCTTGACACTATGTCGCCATCTGAGCATTCAAGCGATAATTAACGCAATTAATTGGCCTAGTAAAAGAACTGAAGGCTCACTATGGGAGCCAATGTCAGAAAAACTCGGTCGAAGGAAGTGGAACAACGCAAGGGGCGCATACCCTAAGCTTTTCCATTGTTCTGATATGGAACTCACGAGTGGCTATTTTTTCCTGTTCTATCGAAAAAGTAAGAAGGAGATCGATGCTCGTGACAAGTAGGAAAAACATACCCGTTCGAGGTCGATGGGCTATCCCTCTTTCAGTAACATGGGTTACCTTCAGCCCTATGTCAGCATTCGCCATTCGAGTTCCCCCGCGAGAAATTCAAAAATACACATGCGACATGAGAATTTGCTTAGCACTAGCACCGATCTCCTCGAGGTCGGAGGAGCCCTGTGATGTGGTAGAATTGAGAGGGGCCGTCAGGATTCAGTGGGTCGTTAGCTTGAGGTGACGTCGTAACTTCAGTTGGCTCGAAGCGTCAGATGGAAATCATAACAATGCTGTTCTCTAGCCTCTGACAACTGGAGAGTGCCAATATTTTGAGTATGGCAGAGCTGAGAGCTCGAGGACAGTGGCAGCAGCTCCAATTTCCGTTGAGTACATCATGAAACGGATGATGGGACTGATGGCATGATGTCAGCCCTCGTTTCAGGTACATATAAAAGGCCAGATAACATCTCCTCTTTCCTGGAGCCGGTCTCTTCGCTGCGCGTCGTGCTTGAATTGCCAATACAGCTGGTCTGTCCTCGTCTTTGAGATTTCCATCTGAGATGTTACGATCTACATCACTCCTCGCTCTCCTGTTCTTCGTCGTTGTTCTCCAGATGACAAAGGCAGCACCTACTTCTCCCCGCCGCAGCGCATGGGCTCGCAGAAGGGCTAGCATCCTGTCCAGAGATGATGCCCGACTCATTGCACACAGGATCTCAAGGTATTTCCTTTTTTGCCTCTTGGGGGGTCTCTGTGCTCAATCAGGGATGCTTAGCGACCCCGACCATCAAGCCGCCCTTGCAACGAGCATGCAAGAATCTGCATGCCGCGAAAGAGGAGGAACACCTGAATCCAAGAACGGAGTCCTCGTGTGCACCTTGAACCCGAGCCTTCACAGGAAGACCCCTCAATTGAGGGCTGGCACAAACGGGGAGGTCGAAAGTCCCAGACGCTTTACGAGGATTAGTACGGAGGCAGAACGTGCTTGCCGGGACATAGGCGGGACACCTGAAGTTTTCAATGGCCGAGGGATGTGCACGCTGAACCCAGATCCAGAACGGGGTACCCTGAAGGTAATGACAGGGATTAATCGAGCTGTGAATGGACATGGCAGATGATTCATGTACATATGAGTTGTTTTATACACGGATGATGTGCCTCATACATGTACAATCGTGCAACTTGAACAGGTCAGTCGTGTATCATCGACATATGAGGCTTGTGCGAGCCCGCAAGGATGATTAGCAAGCCAGAATCTCAGATAAATACTAAGAGAATGAACGGAGTTAAAAAGATGTGCTTAATCTCGAAACAATTTATTGTGGCGAGGCAGGTGATACCTAACAAGGAGTGTGGCAAGGGTAGGTCGTGAAAATCGACATAAAGAGTCTGTATGTAGTGAATATGGGAAGAGAGAATGCAAAGATCCCGAAAATCCCAACAAGAATACAAGACGTAGCTGAGTGTCTGGATGGTATAACAACAATAAGGTGTGACAAGAATGCTATATGATACAGTCTCCCCTGAATTCAAGGGTCTGGGCCTCAAGGAGCAAGGAACTAGAATTGGATCATTTCTGTAAGCACCTTGACGATCTAATGTTGAATAAGAAACACCTTAAACGCGTGCAAACTTCCATGTTTGATGAATGCCCGCCCACTTGTACCATAAGGTAATCGGCGTTCCGGGTACGGAGCTGCCCCTGGCGTACAGGTCAATATTGAACTCAGTATTAGGAACGAAGATCCTAGAAACGATGAGTTTCACGATAAAGGTGCGTGTTGACGAAACGAAGTACCTGTAAGTCGACGGGTCGACTTCATCATGCCAGATGTGCCACCCGAAAGGGTTCGAGACAGCAACGAGACGTGTTCCGTCCGTATTAGAACCGTCGATACCGAGGTACTGACCACTTCCGACCGACTGGAAAGTCCATCCTATGTTTGTCCATTCCAACTTCCACTACGGAAGAAACTAATGAGGATCTTTTTCGATGTTCCATGGTCAAAAGACATACCTGCTGGTTGGGCGTGCCATAGCCAGGGAATCCGATGACTGTTCGTTACACGAATGTTATGTCTGCGGTTTATGCGTACAACAAGCGCCACTTACTGGACCTGTTGTCCTCGCCAGAGAGATCGATGACAGTCCCGGATTTTGCGTTAGTGATAGTGTACACGTTTCCGGACTGGACAAGTTCTCGGGTGGACATGGCGATGTAAAGCTTCTAGTGGCCGGAGGGAGGATGGGCAAGAGTGCACGATAAGAGACAAACAGGCGCCTTGTTTATGTACGGAGAGATTAAATTGTACTTCATGGTTAATCGGATCCAGAAGTCAGAAGCGCTTTGCGACGTCATTTTGGGAGCCGATTACAAGCCAACGACATGAGACCGATGGATGGCAGGGAAGACCGCGGCAGAACCGACGGTGGCGCCGGCTACTAGGCAGGCTGTGCCTCAAAAAACAGCTCAAATTGCGCTGCACAGCGTTCAACACCTTTCCACATGCACTTTGGCATGTTGGGCGCCATGCGCAATATTCCGGAATTAGGCTTAGGCGAACTGAAAGAAGAGAATGAGGCTTCAATAAGGCATTAACGGAATTAGAACTCAAGTACTTAGGACAATCCTTTGATTAAGTGGGGGCAGCTGTCAAGAATCCATTTCCATTGGTTGAGAGCCTCCTGAGCATGGTTTACATTTGGAACACAGGCAGTTCTCAGTGGTGCAGTCTGCTCACCAGCCACACGGGAAGACCGGAAGGAAACATGTACTTAGAACGGAATGCAAATTTGGAGGCCGATTCGGAAGAGTGCTTGTATTTGGCGGCTGCCCTGTCTTGATGTGTTCATAACAAACACACGTGGTTGCAATTATAGTTTGAACTAGTTTGAACAATTTGCAGAGCATCGCGTCGACCCTGGACTGAATATCGAGCAAGATGTCATCAATAATTGATTCATCGCCCACAAGTCAGGCTCTTCACAGCATTGACGGGGAACGTGTGAAAGAAATGCTAAGGCGCAACATGCACGCTGACAAGTATCTTTCAATCCAGACAATTATATTTCGAATAATTACGTCTTGAACGCTCAGCACCAGTGAGCCATAAGTACGAGCAGGGGGCCAAGTGGCGAAAGCCGGATCACCTTGGCTAGAATGAACTAACCATTATTGAATAAGTGACAGTCACTGGCCAGAGCTCTCGTTTCGTTTCCTCCATTTAGCGAGACCCGTTTCAAAAGAGGAGTTGTTCACTCCTCGGGGAACAAGGCAGAAAGTCACTCCTTCAGGGGTGCCATCAACAGTTAGCGGACGATACGATGCAGTTGCACTCGCCTAGTTCTTCGACTTCGGCATTTCGATGTTCATCATCAAAGAAGAGCTGGAAGGAGGCATCAACTTGCAGGGCGACCGGGTGCCGAGGGAACATACTTACCATCTCTGAATAGGGGATTCCTGTCTTCTGATGGATTTTCTTGAAATGGGTAAGTTTGGATCCTGTTTTTACAAGGTGGCGGTCAGCACCCCGCTAGAAAAATTAAGGCTCGTGGAGAGGGACTAACCCGGATATATTTGGAGCTCATTGAAGAAATTGACGGCAGGAATTGCTTCACCAACACCCGATTTAGGGGCTATTAAGAGTAACCCCAGTGCCTGGCGTGCTCTTGATAGTATGTAAGTTGAGCCACGGAAGCAATTTTGGCAAAAGAAGCACATACAGTTTCGGTGCATCAGTCCTTGAACACGCTGCGATGGTAACCTCCGCGTCACGCAAACGATGGAGAATGCCAGGAATGTCTTTATAAAAACTGATCTTGTCGTTGTGTCTTGGAGGTGAAATGAAGAAAGTTGTTACACTAAGACTTGGCGTCAATGGCACTGAAGACTCACTTATCGAGGACTTCGTTAATGGTATTCTTATTCCGATGCAGAGGTCCTGAGAGTGAGAGTATTGAATTCCGAGATGTGGCCCAAGGAGGCGATCGAAGCACGACGTCAGCCTACCTGTTACATGAGTATCGATCCACAGGTCCCACAACGTGTAGCTGACAACAGTTCGCTTTAGAAATCAGACTGTCCTGATGGTCTTTGAGACGATGCCAAGCGCCCCTCTGAATGAGTAAACGTACTCGAGGTCGAAAGCGATGATTTTGGGAAGTCGGCCCATGGAACCCATTGAATTTGACACTCCAAGAAATCCTCTTGCAGTACTATCCGGCCGCTTCCCCGAACTCTAAACCAATTCTCACTGACGAAGAGTTGATCACTGTGGGCGCCCTTGTCGTGGTGGCGAAGGAAAGGTATAAGTGTTTGTCGTTATTGACGATGCCCATCATTGATTATTGAGGCTTGAGGTGGTGATCGGCTGGCTCGTTTGTAGTGGGAACTGCGGAAGTGCACACATCATTATTCCTTTATATTTACGTTGAACTTTCAAGACCAGCTCTCCTTCATTTGTTGTCGTTGCGGACGTTGCGCACGCCATGCAGACATGGGCCCGATATTCGATCGTTGTCATTGGCATAATAGTGCGTCATAATCATTGTATTTATCCGAGTGTCACGAACCTGAGGTTGTGGTTGAATTAGATCCTGTTGCACTCGATTCTGCGGTTTTCGCATGAAGAGTACAGTCGTGCTACCTCGTTGTCGTCGATAGTTGGCTCAAAAAAGGCGGAGGCGCCGCTCGTGCCCACGGATTACTATTTCCCAACTGGGGAAGCGAACGGAACGCTGGCCGTTGACCGACGCGCCAATGCCACCTTTGTCGTTCTTGCAAGGAACTCTGACATCAACGGGGTGCTTAGGAGCGTGCGAGATATTGAGGATCGGTTCAACAGAGCGCGTGGTTACCCGTATGTCTTCTTGAACGAAGAGCCATTCACAGAAGACTTCAAGAAGTAAGGCGCGCAACAAACAGGGGAATATCACTAACATTGTTACTTTATAGACGGGTTTCTGTGCTCTCAGGATCAACAATGGAGTTTGGCCTCATACCACACGACCATTGGTACCAGCCGGACTGGATTGATGAAGCCAAGGCTACGGAGTTGAGAAACAAGATGGAGGAAGAGAAGATTATCTATGGAGGCAGCAAGTCGTGCGTGCCGGTCTCTGTGACTGATGCTTGTGCTCATTTTCTTAGATATCGTAACATGTGCCGCTTTAACTCAGGTTTCTTCTTCAGACATGAGCTAGTTCAAAAATACCGCTGGTACTGGAGGATAGAGTGAGTTGCCAGTGTGCTGTTAGACACCCTCTATAACCCCGAACAGACCCGAAGTCCACTTCCACTGCGACCTCACCTTCGATCCCTTTCTCTTCATGCAGGACAAGAACAAGACTTATGGATGGACCATCACAATGTATGAATTCGACAAGACCATCCCAACACTCTGGGGCCACGTTCGGGACTTCATGAAGTTGCATCCCGAGTACGTCGCAGAAGACAACGCGCTGGGATTTATGTCCCACGACCAAGGAAAATCCTACAATCTGTGTCACTGTACGTCTATTCCACACTCTGGATTTTTTGCTACCTGCTGACAACTTGCTGCAGTCTGGAGCAATTTTGAGATTGCAGACATGGACTTCTGGCGAGGGGAAGCATATACCGCGTTCTTCGAGTACCTCGACTCCAAGGGCGGATTTTATTATGAGGTATGTGTTCCCCAGCCCCAGCACTCCTATCTTACTTCTCGTCAATAGCGATGGGGAGACGCACCAGTGCACAGTATCGCAGCAGCTATCTTCCTTCAAAAGGACCAGCTACACTTCTTTGACGAAATTGGGTACGAGCACAATCCATACACGCACTGCCCTCAGAAGGTAGAGACGTGGGAGATGGAGCGATGTTCATGTGATCAATCGAAGAGTTTCGGTGGGTGTTCTGCGTTCGAGTTCTTGTGATCGTGATGCTGATGGTGTGTGCAGACTATGATGGATACTCCTGCATGAAGTATTGGGACAATTTTATCAGAGGATGATTTGATGATTTTGAAAGAAGCAGTACACTGAACGATATAGACTATAGACGTACTATGATTAGTCCTAATCCTGCATTGCATTGGTTTGTGTAACTTATTATTGTTGGAATTTGTAGCTACCGTTGATCTTCTCGGGTACCTACTTGCATATGGAGGGTGGGAAGGAGAGTTGGAGGCCATACTATGGCGCGAAGCAAATCTCTTAATCGAAACATGATGTCGTTCACACATTCATGATCGGTGATTGGACATTTGGATTGTGTCCTGTTTTCATGGAAGTCCACACTCGGAAACTATTTTGGTACTCGACGCATCGGACGAAACATCTCTTGTTGTGATAAGACCCGTGCCTTGCCGTCAACTGTGGGACTGATTTAGGTGATCATGAAAGCATAGCAGACATACAATGGCTTCGACGCGGTGCCTCGCAGCTCCTTTCTACGTGGCCAACATGCAAACTTGGACAAGATATTCAGTTCTGATTCTGGTCGTGGTGTTGGTGAGTAGCCAAGTGACCGACACATTCATCTTGAAAAGCTTCACTTGTTCTAGATCAATGTACATCTTCTTTTGCAGTCGACACATCAAGGATATAAGAATAAAACCTCGTTGGCTGCGCTCAGCGCACAAATCAAGGGTGTATGGATAGAGACGAAGGCGAAACCAATCCAGATCGACGATGTTTACTTTGAGACAAAGTCTAATGCCACCTTGCTAGAAACGGCACGAGCAAACGCGACGTTCGTCATTTTAGCACGGAACGCTGATTTGAAGGGGACAATACAGAGCATAAAATTTATAGAAGGACGGTTCAATAGCCGTTTTGGGTACCCATACGTTTTTCTCAACGAGGTGCCGTTCACTGAGGAGTTCAAAAAGTAAGTGCTCTATCCGCATGCCGTCATCCTGATGAAGACGGACTTGAAGCTGATTTTGTAAAGAGCCGTATCAGCTATCTCTAACTCAAAAATCGAGTTCGGAGTTATACCGAAGGAGGATTGGTATCAACCAGATTGGATTGACGAAGAGAGAGCAAAGGGCGGTAGAGATAAAATGGTCGCCGCCGATATAATATACGGAGGTATGTCCAGATAGAGTATTTCCACATCCTCTGACCAAAACGAAACGAAAATCCAGGAAGTGTATCGTAGGCCACCGCTTGATGAGAAATACCATGTGAAACTCATTTCGGCGTCTTGTCCGTCGCAGCTATCGTAACATGTGCCGATTTAATTCAGGCGTAAGTTCCACCTTGTTGCTACGACTCTATCCTTGACTCTATCTCTAAGTCCCGTCCTGTTTAGTTCTTTTTCAAGCATCAACTCATGCAAAAATATCGGTGGTACTGGCGGATAGAGTCATACTCGACTTCTAAGCCTATATCAGCCAGTCTAACACCCTTTCCAGGCCGGATGTGAAGTTCTTGTGCGATATCAACTTCGACCCATTCATTCACATGCGAGACAACAACAAAGTCTATGGTCCGTCCCTTTCGCCTTGAAAATCGAGCGTATGGGCTGACATCCTTTGGAGGCTACACAATATCCCTGTACGAGTTTGTAGCGACGATACCAACCCTCTGGGGCCATGTCCAAAGTTAGTACTGATGCGGCACTGTAGCTTTGTTCTCACAGGATGTTCAGATTTCATCAAGAAATACCCACAATACATCGCTAAGGACAATGCCATGGAATTCCTATCGAACGACGGAGGGAAGTCCTACAACCTGTGCCACTGTGAGTTACTCATTCGTTCAAAGTCTAGGATATATCCTGACAAAGATGACTACTTAGTTTGGAGCAATTTTGAAATCGCAGATATGGACTTTTGGCGGGGAGAGGCATATACTACGTTCTTCAAGTATCTTGACTCTAAAGGCGGATTTTATTACGAGGTACGTAACTGTTGTTGATTGAATAGGAACTTGCTCAAAACGAAATACACTGGCAGCGATGGGGAGATGCTCCAGTTCATAGCATCGCAGCAGTCTTGTTCCTGCCCAGAAATAAAATCCACTTCTTCGATGAAATTGGATACGAACATGCGCCGTTCAATCACTGCCCAGGGACCCACCATCTACGTCAAGAACTGAAATGTACATGTCCTGACATCAGCTTTGGTCAGTTGCCTGTCCCGGCTTGCCAAGCTCACATTCATTGAACTCTTGTCTAGACTATCATGGCTACTCCTGTCTAAGTCAGTGGCATCGTGCCAATGTGCCCTAGAGCAAATGCAGAACATAAATGTCCATTGGTAGGTAGTATAAAGAGAATTCATTAAGTTCGGAACAATTAGTAGAACAACTGGCAAACCGTCGCAAATTTAGCAAAAAGCGGGATTCTTACCCTTTCTTATTCCTTCCTATTCAATGGTACCATGGAGCTCCCAGAAACCTACATAGCCTACATAGAAACTGCACATAAAATTATTAAAATATTGACTTAAAAGGAAGAGGTCCGGCAACTTGAACTCAATTAGAACACGTGCCATGTTAGAATGCCGGGACTGTGGTCGATTGAAACGTCGTTCAACTTCAAGCACATTTAAGGACGCGAACCACGACCAGCAAATTCATGACCCGACGCCGAAACTAGACTAATACCCATAATAAGCTATAATATTGAACGATGAGTTCTCTTGCTTTTCTTGTGACCGAATTGCAGGTCTGTCGTATCGTCGATCATGTTCCACGTCAAGCCCGAGTTCTGAGGTCATTTTCTAGTCGTTGGCCAGCGAGACGAGGAGGAAGCATCCTGAGATTCGAGAGGTCAGTGAATGGAAGTGGACATATTCAACACCCGCTGAATTTCTCAAGGAAAGGCAGCTGAGAAGTCACTTGCAATCCTGAGGTCGTCTCCAGAACAAGCGACGCATAATTTGGCTTCTGGTGTGTGCCATTTCATAGATTTCTAATCTTTAATGAATGAATTTGAATAGATGGACCGCAATCTGAGGATCTATTGCGCCCAGTGTTTATGGGATGTGCAACCAAGAACGCGAAAGTGGTCGCGATCTCTCTCGGCTCGCTGCAACGTCTTATCGCCCTCAAAGCCGTCCCACACTCCGCTGTACCTCTCATGATAAATACAATGGGCGACTCCATGAGCCAGGGTGTTGATATCCAGCTGCGGATCCTGCAGACACTCGTGTCTCTGATCCCAAACTTTCCTGCGATACACGGGCCACTTTTAGGCGATGTAGGACATACTTTCTACTACAGGTGTGTTTAAAACGCCTAATGTGTTCTCTTTCAGGCTCTACTCCTGTGCTTCAAGCTACAAGAGTCAAAGATTGCTGTTGTCTCGTCCACCGCCGCCGCGACATTACGCCAACTTGTCATGTTTGTTGTAGACAAGATGGCAACAGAAGACAGCGCAGACGACGTGGATCCCACTCAACTGTCAGAAGTGAAGCTGCCGAACGGGACGGCGAAGCAGCTAGGACCGTCCGCCTTGGATGCCTTTTCCGTCTTCGAAGATCTATGTTTGCTAGCTAACTCGGAGAAACCGCACTTTCTCAAACTCGAATCGTTACACAAAACATTTGCACTCGAGCTCATCGAAAGTGTCCTGACTAACTACCACGCGCACTTCCGCAAAGTACGTTGTTTCTGTCCTCGATGTGTCCGTCATCAGTGACAATGTCACCAGCACGGAGAGTTAACCCTCCTCCTCCAACACCACCTATGCCCCCTGCTCCTCAAAGCCCTCTCAGATCGTCCTGTGTTTCCTCTGACTTTACGATGCACACGCGTTGTCTTCCTACTATTAAAGCAGTTCTCCTCCGAGCTAACAACCGAGTCTGAGGTCTTCCTAATCCTCCTCATCAAGATATTCTCCGAAGATGGTGGTGATGGCTCAGGCGACCATGGGCCCCACCACGCTCGTCCGCTATGGATGAAGGTCCTCGCAATGGAGATCATGAGGGGGTGTGTTGGTCATTCTTCCATCATCGACGTCTACTGAAAATTGGGTTCGACAGGCTATGCAGCGATGCCGAGCTAATGCGCAACGTTTGGGATCGATACGATGCTCAGGATTCGGGCGCCAAAGTCTTTGCTTCCCTTGTCACGGCCCTCAAAAGATTAATCACCGAGAAGCCTGTACTCCTTGGTGTCTGCACCCAAATCGCTGGTCTGGGCGTCACAGCAGAACAAACAGGCTCGACGTATAGTCTTGATATGGGCGGTATGGCTGGACGTGTAGCTACAGCGGCCAGTGCTACTGTCTCTGGCGTAGTTGGTATGATGGGCTCGAGCGGAGGGTTGAGTTTGCATGGCTCTGCAATGAAACTACAGTGGTAAGTGGTTCGGTGCGTCAATTACATGACAAGCTCACCAAAGCACCCGCTTGTAGCATAGACCAACTTGACAAAGCTGACTCACCACCAATTCCTGAGTCTTACATCTACCTT
Source organism: Tephrocybe sp. NHM501043 (assembly GCA_018855915.1). NCBI lineage: Eukaryota > Fungi > Basidiomycota > Agaricomycetes > Agaricales > Lyophyllaceae > Tephrocybe > Tephrocybe sp. NHM501043. The sequence goes on from JABCKO010008014.1 coordinate 18,199, forward strand.
CTCGCTGTCCAGTGCCTTGTCTCTTTATGTGATGGCCTAGCAACGTTCACAGGTCCCCTCTACACCTCCATCGTCATCCAGCGTCCCAAAGCTGCTGGAGATACCCTCGTTCGAGCTCCTCCCGCTCTGGACATCGCCTCCCTGCCGAAGGATGAACTCTCAACCAAACAGCTAGAAATAGTACGGGACATCATAGAGAGCGGCTGGCCTGCCCTCCTCGCAGCGTTATCATTTATCATATCGACAAACCTCTCTGACGAGCTGTTCGTTGAGGTACTTGCAAGCTACCAAGCAATGACCAACGTCTCTGGTATGCTCGGTCTCACCACTCCCCGCGATGCATTCTTCACGAGCCTCTCAAAGCTCGCCGTTCCCGCGCGGGTTGTTTCCAGCCTCGAATCATACGTTGAGTCTCAGACTCCCCGTTCCACTACTAGTTTCTCAGAGAACCTAGGGCTTGGGGGACCTGCACATGCCCCCGGACTTTCTGAGCGTAACATGGCGTGCCTCAAAGTCCTTATCTCTAACGCGGTCTTCCTCGCAGGAAGCCTTGGCGAAAGCTGGTTTGGGGTGCTGGAGGTCCTCCAGAACGCGGACTACGTACTCACATCCAAGGGGGCATTTGGAGGTCCGAGTAAAAGGGGGATCTTGAGCCCCAGTGCAACGACCACTCCGGTCATGCGCGACCGATCGGGGTCGGCGCCCGGCCCTCGTCATCCCTTGATGAGTGATTTGGAGCCAGAAACGCTGCAGATGGCGATTCAACGGCTGTTCGATGCGTCCAAGAACCTTGAGGATCCTGCGTATATGCATTTTGTGAATGCGCTGTGCAGGCTTAGTGCAGAGATGGTGGAGATGCAGTCGGGTGGAGGTTCGGCAACGTTGGTATCCAATGAGAGCCATGAGGATGTTGCGAGCGCTGCTGGGCTTTCCCCTAGATCTGGAGCGGTTCACAGGAGGCGGGTTAGCGGTATACATATACCTCGGACATTGGTGAGATTCGAAATTTGATGCTGCCTGCGTGGCCGTATACTGATTGATAGCCACCATGATATTCAGCGTTCTGGGGACTTTGGTATCACCAAGCTCGGCGGGGTCACGATGTTGAATATCCATCGGCTCATATATAGGCCACCAGATGTTGCTTGGGATGCCACGACTAGCCACCTGCTTTCCGTTATCCACACATCATATGCCCCGCAGCCTATTCGTGTACAAGCCGCCAGCGTTCTAGACGAAATTCTCGTCGTCGTGCCCCGAAATTTGACGACCACTGGCGATTTGCAGGTCAAAGTCCAAAAACAGGTTCTAGATGTGCTCGCCCAACAGGTAGTTCCCGAGCCTGCTGCGCTCGCTGCAAACACGACGACGACTGTAGAGCTACGCCGCATGGGGTTGGAGACGCTACATCAAATTTTGCAGGCTTCAGGGCATACACTGGTCGTCGGTTGGGAAACGATTTTCCAGATGCTTGAGAGTGTGTGTCGACAGAACCTGCCGGTTCGATCTTCGTCGATGGACTCGATGTCGATGCTCAGCACTCCACCGTCCCCGGCATCAATGCGTAGCAAACCCCTGCCTTCTTTAGGATTGGGCACCCCCAGTGAGAAAAGTCAGGTTGCTCTGGTCAAGATCGCCTTCCAGTCATTGACTCTAGTCTGTGATTCCGTCACGTCGTTGTCGCCCGAGCATCTTCGTCTCTGCATTAGCACCCTAGGCCAATTCGGACGCCAAGCAGATACCAACATCGCGCTGACGGCGGCAGCTAGTCTACTCTGGAGTGTGTCGGACGCAATACAGTCGAAAAGAAAGAATGTCGATGAGGAGCCGGAGTATAGCGAGCTTTGGATGTTTCTCCTACTCGAAGTGTTGGGACTTTGTGCGGATTCGAGGCAGGAGGTTAGAGACGGCGCCATCCAGACCCTGTTTCGTACTATGCAGCTCTATGGTTCGACGCTGAGCCTAGAGACTTGGGACCAGTGCATCTGGAAAGTCACTTTCCCACTTCTGGATTCTCTCACTGCCGAAATCCGACACCTATCTAACGCTGCGTCTGAGGATGTTACCACATCATTGCCTTGGGACGAATCAAAGATCCTAGCCCTCCACTCAATTGGCTCCATTTTTCACGACTTCCTTACGCCAAAGATCATGCAACTGGACTCGTTTTCGAAAGCATGGGATGTCTTCGTTAATCACATCCAGGATTCGGTCTTACTTGATAGTAGAACCATAAGTGCTCCGGCGCTGCGTTGCCTTGAGAAGGCCGTCAAGGTATCGCCGGCTCTTGATCTTCCGCCAATTGTGTCCGAGGTTTTGTTGCGTGTATGGCAGACGATCGATGTCTTGGGTGGGGCAGTGATACAGCGATCCGGTAGCCAGACCCCTACTTCCGTCAGTGAAGTGTGGCATCATCGGCCGTTCACTCAGGAGAGTCTAGTCGCTTTCGTGGATGTAATTCAGACCACGAGAAAAGCAAGTAGATCAGTCAATGGCAACGAATGGTCTCTGGATCGTCTCGCCAGGTTAATGGTAATTCTCAAAGGTAGTTGCATAATTTTCCGTATGTCAGGATCCAGGGTTGATTCGCCTTACAGGTGTCCTCACCTACCCAAATTCACCAGACTATCGGCCAGACATTGATTCCCTTCCTCCTGTCCAAGCTGCGGTCATGGAGACCATTGAAGGAATCGACTTATCAGTGTCCGGTTCACCTTCTCTCGTGTTACGAGACCTGTCGGAGTTTGCAACATTGCCTTTCCTTGCAGCGTTCGACGTTCCATCTCTAGCCAAAACATCAACACCACAGAAACGAATCACTTATATCGCCATCTCCAAGAAGACTCTCCCGATGCTAGTTGAACTCTTTATAAGATTCAAACTTGATCCCGCTGTATACTTAGACGGTACACTGGAAGCGGTTCTTTCTGTATGTTTCATAGTTTTGTAACCTATTATCACTTGACTGATCTTCTTCTTTTTCAGGCTTATTCTATACCGGTGAAACTCAAGTACGATTGTCCCGCTCCTTCAAAATTCGGAAATGATCCGCCGCTTTGGAAGACGGCGACAACAAGCTTCTTGCGTATAGTCAAGGAGTGTGCTGCTCAGATCAACAAGCTTGGTCCAGGTTAACTTTTATCATTTACCCTTATTTTTTTTCTTCTGATCGCTTTTGCATTCCAGATACTCCTGCTGACCGTATCGAAAGCATCTGGCGCCAGGTGCTTGACGTATTCAGAGGTGGGATTCTTGCCGACTGGTATGTTTATCTCATCAACTTTTTGTTGATATCCTTACAACGCCACCTTCAGCTCAGCGGCGGATTCATTCCCTCTCGATGTTCAGGAAGCGGAGGAGAACTTTGACCTTGCCCTTATTGCTTCATTGGAAATAGATGTTGCACCTCACTTGGGTGACAGTTGTGTACCTGATCACCTCATTAGTCAACTCGCCACTATTCTTCATCACGGCAGCCGTTTGCACGAAACTGTTCTGGAAACGGATATCGCGGACAGCTTTTCTCCCGAATTGTCCCACAAAGTCGAGGATATTCAGATGCACAAACACTATGAGTTGGGGAGTACAGCGTCGCGTTCACTTGTTCCGCGCGAGCGTTTTTCGTATTGGTGTTTCGACCTCCTGTTCCTTGTCTGTTCACATACCACAAGTGGTGGGTACTTCAACAATTGTCAGTGAGATCGAAACTCAAAAATTGCATTGTTGTTTCAGATCAAGAACATTCACGACGACGATTAGCAGCTCTCAGTATTCCTTCGCTCCTCAATCGCTGTCAGGCAACCCTAGTTGGTTTTGTTGCAGACGAAGCCTTGCGCGGGCATCTTCCTTTCCCAAGGTTTGAGAACGGCTCTATTTGTCTGTCCTCATTTCTCATATTGTTTCAGGGCTCGGGAGCAGGAATTACTCTATGTTTTGCGCAAACTTTTAGATCTGAAGCTATGGCCAGGATCGCTGTGGGCGGGACTATCGGATAATCCGTCTCTGCATGCTGTCGAGCAACCGAGTGAGTCCAGTCTTCTTCCCCTTCTTGTGTTTGATTGACAAATCTTTCTTCCACAGAGATAGATGTGTTGCTAAGCCCGTCACACCTTATCGCAGATGCGGTCAAGCGCTCTACAGCAGCGCACTTGTTTCACTTCTACCCAGTGCTTTGTGAGATCGCCTCGATCCCACGGAAAACACCGTCTGCTTGGATGGTCACTTCAACGACACCATCATCCTTGTCGATTTTGCCAACCGGTCATACTAGCTCGGGATCAAACTACGGTCAGTCAGGTGCGAACGCCGTAGAACTGGACGCACGGATACTGGCGCGTACCTGCTTAAAAGAGGTCGGAAAGGAGATGGGAGTTAGTCAGTGAGATGACGTTTTTCGTATTCTGGCTTTTGCTCTGTTGTATGTAGTCTGTATCTGATATCAGGGAGTTTTTGGCAATCTCATGCGAATTTTAACAATATTAGCATTCCATTATTCACAGCCGAAGTCCTGTAATAAATTGTCCGGAGCACAACGAGCGAATGTAAGTATAGAGTACTTAGTGGAAGAAAAATACTGCGGCCACTCCCGAGAGGACAGATAGGAATGCAACAATAGGATACATATCGGATGCCGAGTGAAATGCATTGTTTGGTACAGAGCTTGTACTTGCAGAAGATCCTGTGGGTGGGTGATATGATCAAAACATCGAAAGTATGATCCACATGCTACGTACCAGCGGCAGTCCCGGTGCCGGTCGCCTTCGCCACACTAGCTGTAGCAACTGATCCACTCGGGGTAGATGTGATTCCGAGTAGAGCAAGGTCCACGCCGTTGCTAACGGTGGCGGTGGTGGCACAGTTACTCGACGACGGCGTCATATAGGGTGCAGCAGGGGTTACAGTAGTTCCGACAGTGTAGCCCACACCATCCGCCCCTACGCCAGTATAGTACTGCGCAAAAGTTGAGAACAAGGTTGTTCCGTCTACTGTGGCTGTAGGGTACCATCCCGGAGGATCTGATATGTGATCAAGGTTAGTATGTGGCGCAAGTTTTCACGCGATTTTAGTAGAACTCACATGCAACGTCAGCCTCACAGGATTCACTGGCCGCAAAGTCAGTAAAAACAATATAGGATATAACCTTGCGCAGACAGATACACACAAAGTGCCATTGAAGTTGTAATTTCCGGGCATAACAAACTCGCAGCCCATCTCATCGAGTTCGTGCCAACACATAGCCGCAGCGCTGTATGTCGAGTTGGCAGATGTGCAAACGCGCAGGCAAAATTGATTGTAATCCTATTTGAAAAAAATTGTGAAACCGTGGTAAACCAGCAGGTTGCCATACTCACAATATACAGCTACAAGGCAAGGGTCATTAATGAACCATCTGATAATGGACAAAGGGAGTAGCCTTACCATCCATTCTGCAAAGTTTTGGTCGTTTCCTGTGATATCAGAGGTAACATTACCTCCGACAGGGTTTCCGTCCCCGTATGCGCCATGAGGATCGAGCTCTCTGAAAATCTTCGAATTAAACACAGGGGGCGCTACATTGTAAATTGTGTGGTTACCCTCCCCAGTCACCGAAAGGGATGTTTAATTTGGTAAAATCTCCATATCCGTATACTTGAACATATGCATCTATTTGAAGTCAGTGCGTATGGAGGTTGTACCCATTGCTACAGTACAGACGTACCTGTCTTCAGAAAGGAAACACCGGTAAGAGTTCCGTCAGGAATAAGACGAGCATTGTTTCGCTGTTGTGTGCACCATGCGACCTCAAACGTCTAGTTCGAAAAAATCTCAACACTGCTTCAATAGAATGGTGCTGTATGACTGACCTCAGAGTCGGAGATATTATAAAGGCTTGGGGGTGCGAAGATACAGAAGTCCTGGAAGACAGGTCAGCTAGTTTGCAGTAGGACCGATCATTACGGCGCACGTCGACAGAGTTAACGGAGAGAAGGCGGGACATTGATGTCTGGTTAATTGCAGTTCCCATTGTAGGCGCGGGAGGGTTGGTCGGACCCTGGGTGCCCGTGGCAAGGACACCTTCTGCGAAGGTGACACTCTGCCCTACCACCGTAGAGGCCACGGAAAGTATTACCGCTGTTGAAATAAAGGAAAACATCCCCTGGTAGCTTGAATCAAAAGAGTGGGTAGTACGATGCAGTAATAGTAGAGCTACGTTGGACAGTTCAAAGTGAAGAGGGAAGAGGGGAGAGAAGAAGGGAATGGCTGCTGCGGCCGGAGTAGTTGATATATGTGATTTTAAAGGGCGAAGTTTTGAACCTAAGCAGGATAATTATATCTACGATTGAGCGGTGACCGGAATCTATTTTAGAATGAGGAACTGAGGGATGTACACCGACATTACCCTCCGCAATTATAGGCTTAATCGAGGAAAGGACACTCGGTGTTGTTGCGTAAATATATACAGGATGGTGTGGGGCTCAGAGATACGATGAGGTATAACTTTCCAGTGGATTGGAGGAACAGCGACCTCAGGCCTCATGGATCAAGCCACAAAAGCTTTTCCTGAAACGTGGTCTAAGAATAGATCGGCATAACTGCGGGGATCAAATTCTATTTTTATTCCTCGTGGAAAACCCATGTCAAAAATAACACAGGGGTTCCCATTTCTGATAAGCCTATGTAAGTATATTAACCGCTTCAAGTGTGAATTGTTACTGCCCCATACAGGCCACGGTATGTCCTTGTAAAAGTGCTACAGTCTGGAAGTCAAACCCAGCTTTCGCGCGGTACAAGGGGATGATAGGCGCGTGCACCAGCAAAGACGTCAGATACAGGCGGTCGGACGCTGGATCACAGACACCTCTCTCTCCGCTACCACCACATCTATTTGCCTCGAATTTCTACCTCGAGTTCCCGCAGCAGCAGCCCTCTGGGCTCGTCGTCGAGCACAGCGCTGACAAGCTCCTCGCATTGACGACACGACAAAGGTGGAGGTGGACCCCTGCGCCTCTTCACTAATGGCTGCATCATTCATCTCGGACTTCGGTCCCTCATCCTCGTGTCCCTGCATCACCTCATTTCTCCCCTCGGCGACGAGCCTCTTCAATAAACCGTTGAACATCCTAGCAACTTGAAAGACTTGAAAGAGAAGGTGGTAGTTGTGGTGGCGGTACGGTGGTGTGGTTGTGGAACAAAGACAAAAAGAAGAACAAAGTATATATTATATATTGCGACTATTGACCTTGAGGCAAAAACGTTGTTGTTGAGGCCCGGAGCTGGATGGAATTCTCACCCCTGTACACTGCTTGTTCAGCCTTGTATCTATTTGGTTTCACTACATAGACACATTCGACGGTCTACGTCCAGCTTTGGCTGTCCTTCAGCAGCTTCCATCACTTGCTATCA
>JABCKO010008015.1:0-25313 GCA_018855915.1 Tephrocybe sp. NHM501043
AGAGACGAGGAGGATAGGCCTACCGACGTAAATGCTCTTAGAGGGCTGAGGAGGATAGTCCTACTGACGTAAATGCTCTTAGAAGGCCCCATAATGATGTGTCCGTAATGCGGGACTTGTTGATTCGTGCGTTTATCATTCCGACCCCTTCGATGATCAGATCGTACTGACAGCAGGTGTCCTACGTGCACCATGCAGAATGCTACGAGTATAAGCCCGAGGACATTGTGGTCCTGGTGGATACCGACGAGCCAGATCAGGTGCAGCCGACTAGGGACAATATGGTAAGTCAACCTTTCATCTCATTCAAAGCTTTCGCTCATTCGATGTAACAGCTTCAGGCCATAAGAAACCTTGTCGACGGAGCCCAGGCAGGGGACCGATTCTTCTTCCATTGTACATTAGCCTCTCCTTTCAACACGGGTTTCAAACGCTCAAAGATGATGGGCTCCAGATGCAGGACATGCAGGACAAATTGAGAACAAGAACTTTAGTGAGGAGAATGGCTTGTGACAACCAAGGTTGTACAAGAGTCTGATTTTGAACTCCAATGAGATGTGTTGAAAGAGGGTTTTGATCAGGGTCAAGGCATAATGTTGTTTCTCCCCAGCTGACTTCATGTTAATGAGCCAGAGAATGATATTGTGTCAACATATGAGTGGCATCAGTGCCATATCATCAAAGAATTGTGTACTGGCCTTCTGGCAATGATTGTCAGTGGCTGTAAAGCCCACCTCACAGTCATCCAGAATGGACTTTGGAACATAAAGGTCATCCTTGAAATGGTTGTCCTCTGTATCCTCCCAGTTGCATCTGGGTTGTTGTGGCTTCTGTGGATGTTGCACAGACATGTAACAATCCATTTCATCTGCATCTTGTTCAGGCATAAAGACACTTGGGGATGGAATTTTGGAGGGTCATGTGCCTGTTGATTGCACTTTTGGGTGAAGTATGCATCAATACATACAATAATATTCAAACTTTACATCAAATAATTGGGAATGTTTGTTTAGGCACAATGGAAAAAAAAGACTTACTCTGAATTTGGCCTGCCTTGAATGTAGCTCCCACCAAAACAAAGAGGACATGCAGCACAAAGATAGTTGCTGGGGTGCACTTAAGCTGTCACCTCTGCAAAAGGGTTTGGAGGAAGAGATTCAGGGTCTTCATGCTTTCAACCCCATTTTCATGGCATCTTGGGATTATTGACACAACCTGCAAAGTGTGGAGTGGATAGCGGCAGTAGTGGTACAACTTTGGGGTGATCAGAAAGGGGAACTTGAATAGGGACATCAATGAAAAGCTGTGCAACAGGAGGGCAAACCTCAGAGCAAGATGGCCTCAGGGGGCATAGTGAAGACAGTGGCAAACTCTCATTAGGCACAAGACCATCTTGAAACATGGTATGCTGAAAATGATAAACCTCAATAAGGCCATCCACATATTCCATTGTAGCATCTTGAAGGGATGAGTACTAGAGTAATGCATTTCTGAATCATTTTCACAGAGACTCCTGAGCATGGGGTCAGTTCTAAAGATTATCATATTGATGATTTACAAACTGTATGAGGAAGCTTATAGCCCCTAGATGAGAGGAAGGTTTCCACTTTTTTACTCCATGTGGTAACATTGGGAGCAATATTTAAGAAAAGGGTCACAACAAAGTCAAGAACCTTCATATCTACAGCAATTGTGGGTTTGAGAGGTGCTGATGGAAAGCAGCCAAGTTTGACAAGGTGGCATGCAGCAGGTGCACAAGGGCATATTGTCACTGTGATCTGTTCAATGCCTGTCATAGTTGGTAAGCAATCATATTAATTTAAAAGGAAAGGCACTCACTGTCAAAGCAAACCAGAAAACCTGTATTGTGTCTCCTAGTTGTTCACATGTATATGTCTTGCATCTAAGTCCAGTTATGCATTGTAAACTATCTGTAGCCTGCATTAAGTCCATGAACAGCTTGACTAAACCTGGAATGACTTCCATTTGCCACCATAGCCACTGACACTCCTTCTGACAGTGCTGTGACAGATCTCCAGGACAGTCATCATCCAATTGAAAGGAATCATTGTCATCTAAAGGGAGTAACCCTTTTGTATCAAAGTCTTTCCATGTGTGAGGAATGCAATTTGAGGGATTTTAGGCCTCACATTCTTTGCAAGGATTTGAGCACAAGAGGGACCAGGTATTGGTGTGTAAGATGGGCTCAGGGCTGCCAGCTTTTGCAGCACATCCTTGGATAACTTAGGATGGTGACCAGTGTCATACTATTGAGCCAATAAGTACATAGGATTCAATTGCACTGGTTCACAAATACTGACCATCACACCAGATGAAGTTAATGATTTTTCATATGTTTATCAACTTCAGTTTTTGTAAAGGGCATGCACCCAGGGGTGGGGCTTGAAGTTGAAAAACAGTAGTATTTGGGTATTTGATATATAATTGGATATCATAAGCATGTTTGCAGGTATATAGAGATTATTATTTGAGTTCATTTTAAGGGGATAGATTTGTTTTGTGTTCAGATGTAGAGATAAATACAATTTGCAGGCTTAGGTTATGTCACAACAGCCAAGGAAGCAGCAAAGATGGCTATTCTTTTCTTCTTATTATACTGACCTGGCATCTTGATCAAAATTTTATCTTCCTGAATCTCATCCACAACATATGTTGGAATGCAATATCTAGCATACACTGGGTCAATGACAATGACCTTTTTGGAATTGACAGTTGGATGGACAGGACATATGTACATTTTGGGCACTTGTAAGACATTTGTTTGTGAGAGGCATACATTGCCCATGCCATCACAGCTGCAATCATTCACAGGCCATGAGCTCATATGACCCTTGTACTTTCCATATTCCTAGACTGCCTTATCTGTTCCATTTAAAAGAGTGCCTGCAATCTTCACTCTTAATTGAAGGTTCTTGTTAAGCTGAGAATTTTGAATAAAGCAGTTATACACTGTAAAATTTGAGTTTAGATAAGGGTAAATTGTGTATTGTGAAGATATTTTTACCAAAGACACCAGTGATTGGTATGTGTGACAATGGGTCCCATGCTCCTCCATGCAAGCCTGAACTGGGCATTAGCAGAGCAGCCATGGGGGTTGATGGTGCAGGTTGATGTCTTGTTGAAATGACTTGGGGGAGCGCAACACTAGTGCCTGCCAGAAGAGGCCTTCTATGTGCCAGGGGCAATGTAGAGACAGGGATTTGTTGCAGATGCTGAGTGAATATGTGGTAATAAGGGGAAGATTTGCCAAGAATGAACCTTGGAGTTAAGTTAGTGACTGGGATGTGCTGAACCTGCTTTATGTGAATGACATTGCCATCTAATTTGACAATGGCCACATTATCTTGATGGATTTGCTTAATAGTGCCTTCAAAATGTAACTACCAGTTTGTGCCTGTCACTTGTACTTTGAGGCCAACACAGAAACAATACAGATCCTGTTCTTTGATAGGTCCTAGATGGATATATTTTGATTGTAGGGCCACTAATACAAAATGATGAGAATACACATGTTTCATGATTCATCAGAAGAATCCCTACCACATAATGGTTTTTGGCAGTGTGTAGAAGTTCAAAGCAGAGGGTCTCACATCAATCTGAATGAATAATTACTTGTGAGGCAAAGGGTGATGTTAATGAACGTTGCTAGTACCTTGATGTCATTTATTGCATCATACAGTATCACCTTATCATCTGATATACTAACCACCTACCCAGTTGTTCCAGAATGGACACCTGTAGCAACTTGTACCTTGTCACCAATCTGAAAATGCTTGCAAAGTGCCATAAGAGAGACCATGAGAAATTGGACATCCATGTTGACTGATGCAAGCTCATAATTGACAGAGTGTACATGGCCAATGTAACCCCTGATCTCACCTTCAGTCATCAATATTTGCTCATCAGCTACAATCTGCTGTTGTGTGATGGCAGTCTTGGTGGCTTGGAAAACAGACCCAGGAATGAGTGATAACTGTCTGAACATGTCAAGTTCAGAGGGGGTGGGGAGTGTGACCTCAGGTTTGAACCCAAAGCTGCAAGAAAGTTGTTGGTAGCCATCATAAAATTTGTGTGAGGTGGCACCATGTCTGAAATGAAATACATGCTCACATGCTTCCTCATAATACTCTTCTTTGGGATGAGGAGAGGTCACATGAGAAGCACCAAAGATCTCCTCCAGCTCCCAGGCAACTGCACACTTTGGGAGTTGGTGTGTGCCCCATGCATGTTTACCTTTCCCTTTTTCAGTCTTGTGGTGCACACAACAAGCAAGGTCTAGATGTGGCATGACATATATTTCAGCACTATAGGCATCAACCTCATGAATGTAGCCAATATTGCCAGAGTATGGTGAAACAGTAAGTTGCACCCATAAGTCAGAGTTAAGATGAAACAATGGCTCCTCCAGGAATGTGGGATATAAGTGCTGGTTGAAAGTGGGCAGGGGAGGGGAGGAGTCTGGATTGAAATAATATGGCTTGATGACCAGTGGATGACCCACTGTTTGATGAATTGTTGATATGCCATGGCAGAGTGCTTTGAGGATGTAAGTGCATTTGACAAATATCCAGCTGGGATAGGATCACCATGCAACAATGGAGTGGGTGCAGAATGTTTCCCCTGCCTTGTTTATTCTGTTCATGAGGACATAGGTAGTATATTCATCCTTTCCAATCTACACAATAAAGTCAGACACCATGAGTAATTCAAGTACATGGCAACATACATGGACAGGGACTCTCCAGAACTGTGAAGGACTTATAGGGAGGGGGGGGATGAGAATTTTTGTCATGGGTGGAATGGGACCACTCCATAGCTCATTGAATGACACCAGCCCAGACATTGCAGGTGGCAGCTTCAGCCTCCTCTTGCCTCTTTGCATCTAGAAGTCAGTTGACAGCTTGTTTAACAGACAGGTCTTGTGCTAAGTATACTTGAAACACATAAGTCTCATCAAGAAATAGTAGGTAGTGCAAACTTACCATCATCTTCATCATCTTCATCATCTTCATCCTCTTCTTCTTCTTCAGCAGATGACTCTTCTGCCTCAAGAGAGAGGAACTTATTGACTGTGGAACATTTCCTCTTGTAAATTGTAGCCATGACCTAGGGAATTGTAAGAAAAGAGAATCAATGATGGTAAAAAAATCTTACATTGATCTGGCTGTCTGCATCTACACCTTCCACTGTGTCATGTTCATTGTCTTTGTCTGTCCCCTCAGCATTATCCTCATTTTTGCCTTACCCCTCATGATGTTCTTTATCTGTGTCTTCACTTTCACCACTTTCTTCATCTTCATTGTTCTGTTTGATTTTTGCATCATTGTCACATCCACCATTATTGTCTTTTCCTTCACCATTATTGTCATCATACCCTTCACTATGTTCTATGCCATGTCCTTCCACATCCAACATTGTCAGCTTGTCTCCTGTACCATCATCGTTGTGTTCTTCTTCACTATTAACATCACTATCTAAATCCATTAATGTGTCCTTAGGTGATAAATCCATTAAATTTTCTTTGTGTGATATCTCAATTAAATTCTTAAATAGAGGAATTTATACAACACTTGCCAAAAATGAACAAATGACTCATAATTTGGAATACCATTGTTATATCTATATCCATCTCAACTTCTGAACAAGGCTCCAATAAGATAGGAAAATTGGCAGGTGCCATCTCCAGGTTTTCATCTCATAACACATTGAAATGATCAGCCTATGAGAATGTACAAGTTTTAATAATGGCCCAGGGCAGCCATCAATTTGCCACTTACAAGTGAGGGTGGAAGGTCCACAATTGCTTCTAATACAGGGTGGTTATCTGAAGGTGTGTTTGGATATGAAAGCTACCAGGTGCAACAGTCAGTGGATGGCCAGCAATGCATGATGGAAATGGACCTTACTGAGCCTGTTTCCCTTCCTTCTTTATCCTGCAGTTGTACTCTGAGAAATGACTCTGGCAGTTGAGATGAACCCTATGGTTCAAGATAATTAGTAGAAAGGTAGAGAACATGGAAAGACTGAACTTCACTGATTTTTTATAGCTCTCATTGTCTTCCTCATTCAAATCTATGTGATCTTCTTGTTTATTGTTTGAGTCAGTTTCATCAGAGGAAACTACCATGCAAGTTGAATTATCCTCTATTGTAGGATAAACTTTACTGTGTGATTCAAAGATAGATCACTGTGCTGCCTCCCCTTCACATAGTGAGTAGTTCCCCATATTTGGTAAATCCAATAAATCAGTGCACAGGTTGTTACCCTGCACCAATTGCAGTGTCAGAGCATCAGATGTACAGCCAGGGGTTAGAATAAGAGCTGATAGGGCAACACTCATGTCAATTTGTACCCCAGAATTGCATGCTTGGATGTCATGTTTGAGACTCAATACTGGTACCTAGTGTGACTCTATAATAATGCACAAGCAAGATAGAGGGTGAACTTACCTCCTGGTTATCAGCATGAGCAACCAAGTCTGTTGCCTAAATGAAGTTCAAGTAGCCCAAGGTGTTTGATTATATGTAGTAAATAGTGTATATCACTCCAGTCCATGCTTCCAGCAACCCTGCTACAATAAATGCATCATGTGAAGACATTTCCTGTACTGCAATGAGCAAAAATCCTTATTCCTCCAGCCTGAAAATAAACCTCCTCAGTTGTGTTTGAGACTTGTGCTAGATTCAGGCATGCATTGTCCTGCAAGTTTACCTGTTTCTGGTGTTAGGCAAAAGCAACAAAGAAACCAGTGCACCATGTATCTTCACCTCATTACTTGCATTGCTAACCTCACTTAAATGTCTGGCCTATATCCAGGCCAGTGCATGCATATTAGCCCAAAATAACAAAATTACTTGCAAAAATTACTGGAGCATCACAGAAGAATATATGGCAAACTAAATATTTTAAAAAAGAACATATGGTACTAACTACAGTTAATGTCTAATGTAAAGGATAAATGTGGTGGTTGGAAGGAGAGAGACAAAGAGGCCATTTGCAGAATGAATCTGATATACACAAACAAACATTAGGGCAGGTTTGACTGGACTTGTGAAGAAAATACAGGAACAATTTACTGACTGTGAGAACTTGAGGGCAGGTTTGAAGAATTCTGGCTTTACTAATGCCAGTGCAAATAAACACCCACTTCTCTTCTCTCTTGTCACTATACCACCACCATCCCCTGTATCAATAGCATTCATGTATTAATAGTAATAATAGTGCAGTAAATTAATATCCTTGATATTAGACAATCAGTTGAGGAGTCCAATGCAAAAATACTAGGACAACTCATGAGTCTGCAAACACTTAATAGTGCCTGCCATTGATGTTGACAGTCAGGTAGGTGCATGCAGCTGCCTCTGCAAATCAAATACCCCAAAAATCTTGAAAGTTCTCTGTAAGTCAGCATTCCAATGTAAAGTAGACCATGACTGACCATTGAGCCTAGCATAACCCCATCACTCTCTGTAGGGTCACTGGTGGCCCTTGAGTTGCTATTCAATTGTAAATCCAAGAAGTGCCATAGTTAGTATGTATAACTCACCCAGTTGCTCAGATTGCCATGTAGGGTATGCTGGTTCTGCCCTCAAGCCACTGTCCAATCTGTGGTAAGCATGATATTTAAGTTGTTGGGTCAAAGTGCTAACCATCCATGTAGTTTCAAAACTCCTGCCATCATGTGAGCTAGTCAGGAGACAGGCCCCTTCTGATCATCAGTTTCAGGCTTTTTTCTCTGTCAGTGAGAGGTTATCTGATGAGCTTGGTAGCCTGTACACTTACCCAATTTTGCAATTTCAAGATATACACACACTGCTATCCATGGTCAGTGCCTCTATAACATTGCATAAGTCATATGTCAATGTTGGTTGGGTATAAGATTCATATGGTGCCTTAAAAGAACTTGTTCTCACTTGTGGGCCACCTGTTGCTGTTATTTGTGTAAGCCATTAAGCCATCAAACATAGAAGAAGACTAACACCACACAGTTGCAAACTTCTGCCCTTCATTCAGATGGCCAGGTTACAGCCTTACCTAGTCAAAAGATCTTGTTACCATGAAAGTGTCATCAAGATTTGTGCCCACTGCTATCTCTGGTCAGGACCTCTAACATCAACTTTGTGAGTCAACTTCATAGCCAATGTAAAGAGTTATCCTGACCTTGCACTTAGGGAAACTTGTTGTCACTTATTTGCTACTAGCTGCTTGTATTTATATAAGTGACTTTGTATTGGCCTTCAAACACTAAGGCAACTTATTGTAGTGTAGCTGCAAACTCCTGACCTCCACATATGCAGTAGCCATCAATATTCAAAACACATCTCATCACCATGAATGCACTCTGAGTGAGTTGCATGCCTACCACTACTACTGGTTGTAGACATCACTTATGTCCTTGGGGCTGGCTCAGTGTAAATTCAGGACTCTTAAAGGCAACCAAGCCCTCTCTATACCTACCAGTAATCACCTTGGATTCTAATTGTACAGTCCTCCATGAGCACCACATGATTCATTTCTGATGGATTAGGCAGTATCCCCCATGTTATTATTGGCCTGCTTACAGCTGCTTCTGTCATGATATTGAAAGGTACAATTCTTGTAACCCCAATAAGTCTTGCTAAAAGTTCCATTCAGATCCAATGATCTTCATACTTCAATATTTCGGAATTTTCCCCTTGTAGCAGTGATCTTCAGATTTTGATATTCCAGAATCTCCTGCCTGCAGCAGTTGCAAAATTCAACAAGTTATTGTCTTGCAAGTTCACCTCCTGTGATTGTTATGGTGCATACCCACTCCAATGCAAAGAAGGGAATGTTTCACAGTAAAACAAAGGCTCTGTCTGAAGGTAAAGCCTAACTAGTCTTTCCATCTTATTTCTCATATTATTTCAGGCATGCCATGTCAAACTGCATTGTGCACTCAATCCAAGAAGGATGATGCTCAGGCCAACAATGAACTGGGTATGTCTCTTCCATTTTTGTGAAGCCCATTTGACTGTCCACCTTCAGGCCCTTGGCAGGCTCCTCCTAAGCTATAGCCCCATAAGAAGGGCCCTGTTCTGACAGTGCATGACCCTGATGAGAATTTTCTTCATGGATGAGGATCTGGTGGTCAATTATCCCCAGACCCCCAAACTCCATCTTCCACCAGACACAAATCTTCTCTGCATCTGTTCCAAGCCTTTGTTCTACCTTCCATTCTGCCTCTGTACCCAAAGCCAGAATCTGCATCAACTGCTCATCTTTGGGACCCACCCATATCTGGAAGTGCTGCTGTAAATGAATGTAAGCACTTGCTTATGCTGCCCCCACCCCATCAGCCACCAGCTTCCCACAGATAAAGGATGCAACAATGATGTAGATGTAATGAGCCAGTAGGATTCCAAAGCTGAAGTCCAGTGATTATTTCCCAAAGATGAAGACAAAAATGGGGCTAGTAACAACCAGGGTCCTAGTGATGGTGATGGTGAGGGTGATAGTCAGGATTTCAAACCTGGACCCCTCCCTGATGCACTAGGGCAGCAATGCACCTTGTCCACAGCTAATACATTCATTAGGTCACTAAAATTGCATGCAAATACTGGAAACCCATCTCTAGCCTGTTTGAATTAGTTGGGCAAGGGCTTGCAGCACTGCAATATGAAATGAATATATGGAATGCATACCAGATTTGGTATGGTGTTCATGGTAAGTCCAAGAAGCCAAAGGAAAGTAAGTATTTGAATTAGTTTCCTTGTCACTCTTGACTTCACAGTTTCCAGTATCTGCACAGGAATGGTCTGCTTTCATGTGCAAGGAATGCAACAAGTACTTGCAAGAGAAGCTTGGCAATAATTGGCAGGACAAAAAGGTTCATAGAGAGTGCCTTCAATATTTTGTCACTTGGTATCAGGAGCTGCTGCTCAGTAATTCTAAGCATATCAAGCACAAGAGTGATATTAGACATGCAGTGCTACAGGTGTCAGACCAGTTACTCAAACTGGTAAGATTGTGATACATCATTAACTTCTATCACTAATTATTTCTGAAGAAACACTTGAACTCCTCTGAAGTGAGGGCATGCACATCTTTGAATGTTATGGTTTTCATGCTTTTGGGTATCTTATTAACACCCAGCTGGATGAGTATGGCATGATGCATAGTTGTATGTTTGGTGTGTCTGATCTATATGAAACTGTCAAGACAGAGATACCTGGTCCTTCCAATGGGCAACTTTCAGACTTCAATGCCTATTTCCACTATGTAGCACATCATGATGCTATATATGTTTCCTGACAACAACAACAGTGCTAAAGAAGTTAAAGCACATGGCAATAAAGTTGAAGAGGCAGCACCAGAGCTCAGGAAACATCCAAGGGAGACTGTGTGTGATTTTTAGTGCAGGCAGTTTGCTTCTAACCTTTGACATCATATAGGTAGATTGCCCACCTTTTTCTATTACCTTTGAACTGATGTCCCTGTTCTAACAACTATCTTTAAACAGTGAGGTACTCCTACAACCAAGGAAGCTGACTTGGAGAAGTTCCCATAGTTGACTTGGCCAGAGTATGCTGTCAACAACCAGCTTTGCATTCTCAATTGGCCTTCAGAAAAGCTCCCTGACACTGGTTTCAGTATAACTACCTCTGACCATATCAAGCACACAGATATAAAGGAGAGTGTCAGTAACTGCAAGTACAATATTGGTCCTTATGTACAAATTGTTTCTTGGATGGAAGGCAAGTCTCCATTGCTTTCCTCTCAACCCACCACTGACCCATTTCCACTAGATGAGATGGAGATATCTCTTAGTGACCCCAACTACAGCCATACCCCAATACTGAAAAACACCAAAGGGTGGTCACTCATGCAAGTCACACATGCTCAGAAGAAGACAAAGGGGAAGAAAATGCAGGTGAAGAGAAATCATTCAAAGTCTAAAAACCTTCACAAAGTGATTGCTGCCATCAGTGATGATGACAGTAACAGCAATGATGAAGACTCTCAGCCCCAGCAAAACATTTCAGGGTGGGAGCCAAAGCTGTGCAGTGGCTGCAGAATACTATTCATAAGTAATTGCAACCCTTCTTCTTTCCTCTTTTGAATGGTATCTTTCTCAGGCTCAGGTTCTTGCAATGAAAATGTAATGCTACAAATATTTCAACATTTATAAAGGTTGCATGATGTTTGCCAAAGTCCTGATTGCACAGGGAGGCCCACAGCTGGACCTTCAAAGCATTGTCCTCCTGAAAATGATGATGACAATGATGATGACAATGACATAGAGAGTGGTTATTAATTTAGATCTGTCATACTCACTACAAATCCATTGTGTTTCTGATTCACATTTGTGTGGCCAATGATCTATTCCTGAAATTTAAGAGAATGTGGACATTTAACTGAATTTGAACCTAATTCAAGTTTCCTATTCTAATTCATGTTTGGGTACTTGAGCTATTCATAAGATGCAAGAGATTCAAGTATCATTAATATTAACTTCATATAAAAATATTGTGAAAGTAGCTACCATGCTACTCCCACCCATGCAACAAGGCACACATCAAAGTGTCCTGCTCATTGACACATGGAATATGTGACACCCTCTTACAGGTGGTGACATAACCATTGCACTCAACAACATCATTGCACTCTGGACACTTCTTGCCCCCATAGATAACCTTCAGAACTGGAAGCAGGTGAAAAAGGTTGTGCACAAGTGGCACTGGAGTCAAAAATCTGTTGTCCATGATTAATATCCTTAGTGTGGCCTTGGATAATCTCTTTGGCATCAATGGTGTGTTCATAACTCTCCATATGACAAATTGTAACTGACAGCTTTTGTAGATGAGGAGCTCATAGTGCTCTACACAGGGTGCTTCAAATACTTTGAACATAGGGGTGAATGTGTCAATGGACCTGTCTCTCTTCTCTCTGGGTCCATTCTCTGCATTGTCTATTCCTTCTTGTATCTTACTTTTGCTCTCAGAATAATATCCTCTCCACTGCTCCTCTCCTCCCACTTTTTTTTGCCATAACATTTTATTCAATATGGGTCATGTTCATGTACCCACATCCTGTCCCTTCTTCATCAAGCAATCCTCAACCTATCATAGCACCCTTCTACCAATACTCCACACTATCCATCAAGGCTCTGAGAGTTGTGCATTGCCTGTCTTTCCTTCCTATAATCATTTTCTGATTGCACTGCAGTTCTGGACTGTGTGTGTCACCTTTGGGCCCCTGCTATGGTCAGAGATCAGATGGCGAGCCCCTGCTGGCAATTTGGACAAAGCCCACTATGCCTTCTTACAGATAATGATGCCCTTGATACCAACTCTTGGGATAGCAATGCTGATATATTGCCAGGGCTGTGGCTTTTAATAATTGGTGTTACGTATACATATACCTATAAAATAGAATATACATAATATGCCAGTGGGAAGGATATCAAGAAACCAAACATGTCCAACCATGACAGTCATTGTAAGATCAAACTTTCCCTTCTGAGCAATGATGGTTGTTGTTGTGTGCTATGCCATATTGCTGATGATGGATATGACAATGAGGGTGATCCATTCCTTCAACACATTGGGATGGACAGAGACTAGGCCCTGGAGAGAGTTGGCAGGAGTTTCTGCAGTGATGTATGCCAAGCCCATGGATGCAACTAGTAGAATGAGGGCACTCAGATGTTGAGCTTGAAATGCTTGCCTTCAGATAGACACAAGGCTGGGGTTGGGAGAGACTCTGTCAATGTATGATTGAATGTGGAGCATGTCAATGAAGAGATTGAGGAACCTGTTTGGCATGTGTTGAGGAAGAGATGGTTGTGGGAGTAGAATTAGAAGAATAACTGTAAGAGTGATAAGGATCTGATCTTGAGTGCACACCAATGAAACTTACATAGGCTACAAACTGTGAAAAAATAATTAGAAATGTGAAAAATGGAATGAAAGATCATTGAGATCAAAATGGCTGCACTACTACAACTGAGTTGTAGCAAAATCTGGGCTTCATGTCCAGGAGTGAGCTGATCTTCCAGATATTCATACTAAATGTATGCATGAGATGATTATCAATAACTGAACTTGAACATTGTATAACTCACAAAAGCAACAGGGATAATGAGAGAGGTAACACAAACTTTCATCAAAGAAGAATTGAGTTGTGCTACTATCAGCTGAAACTCTTGCTGCTGGAAGTGAAATCCTCTGACTGCAGGAAATGTGAGCCAATGATGATGTTGTAAATGTATGAGGACAGTTACTGATGAGTGCCATTCCAAGGACAAGGAGGAGGTTGCTCAGCAAACTGCCAAGAGAACTTTGAACAAGTTCCAATTCACACTATACATGCTGATTAACCATGATATTATATATGTAAACCACTAAGAGAACTTTGAATGAGTTCCAATTCACACTATACATGCTGATTAACTATGACATTATATATGTATAGGATAGACAACCCACCTGCTTAAGAGTGATCCCAGTGATAATAATTTTAATGATATTGCCATGGGTGGCATCCTGCTGACACTCTGACTGGTCCTGATTGCATGCAATCTATTCCATTCTGAAGCCCAAAAGTGCAGTTAGCAGAATGATTCCAAGGGCAGAAAAGACAAAGGTGAGAGTGGAATTCTGGTAAGTGAAATAGATGGCCCAAGAGATGGGTATGAGAATAAGGCAGATGTTGAGGAGCATATACTTGATGGCTGCAATGGCAGATGACTTATACATGGGGCTAGAGCCAATAATAGGCTACTTGGAGGTGAATATAGTCCTGAGATGAGAGCCCAGGGACCTTATCTGAGGGTTGGGATGAGGCTGGGGCTCAATCTTAGTAGTAACAAAGATGATATCTTACTTTTCTGGATCAGAAGTGCTCTCATTGCTGGTGCCTTGAGTGTCAAGGGTAGGGGAGAGTGTGAAAAAGCTGAGAGGCACATCTTGAGATGAGCTTATCTCAGTTGTAAGGAACTACTACTAGAGTTCATCATTGTCTTCAATTACAAGAGAAGGTGTTGGCTGGGGCAGCACAGCAGGAACACCTAATGTAGCAACTGCCAATTTTGGTGGTGTGGGTTCCAAAATTCTGAGGCAGTTTATTTTTAGAGCAGTCCAAATCATTGGTTCAAATTGGAAGTGACCCTTCCCAGGCCTATTGAAATCAACTAAATAATGGGCCTACAAGGGTCCCACATGACCAAGACTTTCAATGCCTTAGGTGATGTCTGGCTGAGCCTGTTGCCCACCCAAGATTAAGGCAAAGGGTCTATTTGTGCTTGATATAGATGATGACATCTGGCAGAACATTGGACTTGATGATACTGAACTGCAAGGTAAACCATCAACTTGGTTAAGTGACACCTACATTTGCAATAGTATCAGCACCCTTCTAGAACATGACAGGTACATGGAGGAAGAGAAACAACTCATACATGAGTATCTGACCATGTGACTGTGGTTTGTAGAAAAGTGGGCAGTGATAGACAGTGGAATTCAAGACCAAGCTAGTTCATCATTTCTGTTGATATTCCTTTGTTAATGTTGATCATGTACTACCTGAATATGCAGCATACAAGACTTCACAACCTCTGCACTTCCTGGCAAAAGTCTCTTGGAGGAGTAGATAATAAAGATCAATTACTGCCATGGGGTCCTTTGTATGAAGATATCTATGCAGTGCAAGTTGCAGAGGTTTTGGCTTTTCTGTCAGAGTCAGATGATATCTTGGATGATGAAGACTCAGATATTGAGGCTGATGAGATAGATTTGGCACTTGTCAATGCAATGGATGCTGTTAGGCTGGCAGACTCCTTCAGATCCACCAAGGAAATGAATAGTTTGCTCAATTATGACCTAGATTATTATTAATACACACATTTTTGCTACCATATTCTGAGATCAATATATGTTAAAATTTCATTCATGTTTTCACCACCATATTCCAACTTCAATACATATTAAAATTGAGTTGATACAATTGTAGACTTCAAAGAATTGTTGAAGCCAATTGTATTATTGACAAAACAAGATGTACAGCAAATGGATCTATCTATCTGAACATCTAAGAAAGCAGTTGTGTAGTTGGTAATGAAATTGGGGTTTGATTCTCTGTCACTGCAGTGCATCTTTGAGAATAGCCACAAAATTATTTTAATTTTTCAACTAAGTTTAGCATGGTGGTAGCTACCAACTTTCATTGTGACAAGATAGGTGGTAACTCCCATATATAAGTGGGAGCTACCTTGTGAGCAGGGCCCCACTCCAGGCAGCCTGAAGTGCCTTACCAAGTTTGAATAAAAGTTCCATGTAGCTGAGGCTTACAAAGCCTTGGATTCTCTCCACCAATACCTCCAAATTTGATCTCACATGTACGAGTTCAAAGATTGCTTTGTTTGTGGCCAGCATGCAAATACTCATGCTCATGGGACTATTGAAACTGTCAATGCAAAAATCTCAACTGCAGCCAAAGAATATCATGCCACTTGCAAAGCACTGGAGTCACTATCGACCATGTTAGGGCAGAATGGGTGGGACACTCAGCTCCTTCCTCTTGAAGCAGCCAATATTTAGGAGGTGTCAGAGGCCACTAACAATACCATTTCTGAGGGGATGCATAAGATATTGTGGCACTCAGTGTGGTCAGGGATAACAACTTGGATGATTTACAAGTTGGTATATGTCTTAAAACTCTGTCAATTTTCCTTTTTCTGATGGATGTGTTCTTAGCACTGTAAATTGAGTGGTGCAAGTCTCATGTCCATGCTATGCATTTTTCTGAAGAGGTGGAATTGTTAGCGGAGAAGATGCAGTGAGTTTTGAGGTATTTTGCTCAACAACAGCATTGGTGGGAGGAAATGGGGGAACCTTATTCTAACAAAGGCCTACCACCTATTGGACTTGAGGGCCTGAAGGCCTATGCTTTATGCCAAGGCTTTTTGTGTATATCTCTGTATGTTGAGTTCTCTCATCTCTGGTACAATGTACCAAGTATGGTGGCAAAGGTCCAGACTGATATATCTGAAGCTCTCTCTGCATTAAGTACTCATGGTAGTAGCCTAACAGTTCTCTAGATAGATAGATTGTACATTGGACTGTTTCTTCATCTTATTATTCTATTCATGGAAGAGCTGCTATCATGCATTCAGCTATTCTCAGTTGATTCTCATTTAAGATCTATTTGAATTAAAACTCTATCTAGTATATCTTCACAAAGTATGGATTCCCAGCATTATATGGCAGTTGGGGTTCAATCAGAATGCAAAGATACAGTGGGAGGGCAAGGCAGGAATGTGCAAGGTGGTATTATGCATTAGAAACAACTAGACAATCTGGATAATGCATTGGTGCCTGACTCATATTTAATGCATTAGAGATCTCAGCAAGTAATGTATTATTATTGCTGTAGAACAAGTAACATAACTGGGCAATACATATGCCTAATGCATCATTGTCTCAGGACAGCTGATGAGCAACATAGATAGAGTAATGCATGATTTAGGCACAACAGGCAACCAAGCAATAACCATAAGTTCTTATAATGCAATTCCTGAGGATAATGAGCAAGATGGATGGCTGTGAATAATGCATCCTCTACACTGCAGCTAGTGAGCATCATGGAATGGCTGTGAGTAATGCATTATTTGTACTCAGCAGGTGACCAAAATGCATTACCTGAGACTAGTAAGCAATATGGATGGCTGAGAATGATGCATAATCTGCACAGGACAGGCAACTGAGCAATTAGTATGGATAATGCATTGCATCATTGCAGGTGATGCATTATTTGGGCAGGACAGACAACTGAGCAATCAGGACAGATAATCCATTACAGCATTGCAGGTAATACATTATTTGGACAGAGCAACCTGAGGCAACTGAGCAATAAATACAGATGATGCATTACAGCTGCATTGCAGGTAATGAATTATATGGGCAGGACAGGCAACTGAGCAATAAATAAAGATAATGAATTACAGCTGCAATGCAGGTAATGCATTATATGGGCAGGACAGGCAACTGAGCATTCAGTATGGATAATGCATTGCAGCTTATTGCAGGTAATGTATTATTTATGCAGGACAGGCAACTGAGCAATAAGTATGGACAATGCATCACAGTGTTGTGGGTAATGCATTATATTAGTGCAGGACAGGCTACAGCTTGCAGGTACTAATTACAGACAATAATGCATTTCATACCATATATAACTACACTGTATAATGCATTACAGTATCAGCAACAGGTGGCATGGCAATAATCACAGCTGCAATATTGACATCTCCCACAGCAGTTTGAACACTCCGAAAGCATAGGAGGAAGACAATGCTTATCAGTGAGACATACTATGGAATAGGCTTGTCAATGAGTATCCCAACAAAGGGTCCCATTGCAACACTAAACATTCCTACCAGTCCAAACAATCTGATGATAAGTCTGGAGTTCAGATGGGTCAGTAGCAGCATATGAACAAAATAAATAGCCACATACATTGAGTAGGTATATGGCAGTCCTCCAAGGAGGAATGTTAAGGTTACCCAGAAATTACTGAAGCAGGTGCTTGACACAAGGTTCATGAGTGAGCCCTAAATTAGCAATGGTTCTGTGATGGCAAACTTTGCCATTGTCCAGAGAATATCCCAGTATGTCAAGTCATCATTCTTTGCGGGATAGTTGGGAAGCATGAGATATATCCCTAACAAGATGACAAACTGAGTTCCAATTGCCATGTAATAAACTACATGCTATGTTGTGAATTCTGCAATCACTCCTGCAAGGACTCTTGCAACCAGAATGCTGAAAAGAAGGCCTGATAGAACAACAGACATTGCTGAAGCATGATGTTCCAGTGGTGCCAAGTCAGCTGCTAAAAGGAGAAGAATTTGAGGCATGACTGAGACCATCCTCAATGAGAAATGACAATGTCTCAAATGCAATCAGACTGCTTGTTACAGCAAGTCCTATTGTCAGGCTTGTGGATAGCACTGTTAGACAAAAAGGAGCTACCATCAATAGACAAGGTCTCCAAGCAGTGATATGAGTAGAAGACCAGTGGCATATCTGTGGCCAGATCAGAAAAATTGTATGCATGCACAGAAAAATGTCACAACTTACCCAGATTGAATTAGAGTGGGGATTCTGTGGTGTATTATCATCAGCTTGAGCCTCTCAAAACTAGACAGGTCAACAAACTGGAAAACTTCACTGTAAGTCACATTGAATGTTTTTAAGAATTGAACTGATACAAGCTGTCATTATCAGGCTACTTATTAAGGGGGAACAAAAAACTCACTGAGCAGTGGTTATCAGTAATAGACATTCACAACTACTAACATATACCCTGTTAGTGAAATGTCTACCAAAAGAACAAGTTTGACATATAAAATGTGCTAGCAAACCCAAAGGCAACATTTAAGCCCAGTCCAAAGTGAATGGGCTTGTCTGGATTGTACCATAGTCATTTTGGTATAGAGATGAAGCCAAGATCTTTGCAGCTGGTGATGTTGATATTGTTGCAGAATCTGCCATCAGCAATTCAGAAAGCTGATGGTCAGTCATTTTTGGTGGTCTTGGCAAGCTGGCAGCTGTTGTGAATGATGACAACAACTTATATACTTTCATAGAATATGATATGCCATCAATTCACAATATGCTATTTTTTGAAATACTTGAATCATTGCCTCATGATACTAAAATCATGAAACCTTTAGATGATATTTTCTAGGATCTCATCATGGAAGGTGTGGTCTGTGTGTACCTCAATGACATCCTCATTTTCACCAAGACTAAAAAAGAGCACCAATGCATTATCTGCATTGTTCTGGAATGCCTTCACCTCCACCAGCCCTACCTCAAGCCAGAGAAGTGTGAGTTCAAGCAAACCTGGGTGGAATACCTTAGGCTGACCATTTTGTATGGAACTATGGAGATGGACCCCACAGTGGCCAGAGTAGCAGAGTGGCCCTGAACCTGGAACAAGAAGGAGGTGCAGGCCTTTCTAGGCTTCACCAACTTCTACTGGCACTTTATCCAGGACTTCTTATACTATACATACCCTCTTTTTGACCTGACTATAAAGGACCAGGCTTGGTTGTGGACCTCTGCTTAGCAAGCTGCCTTGACTAACTCAAGGATGCCATTACCTCAAAGCCCATCCTTGCTTTCCCAGACAAAGACCTCCCCTTTCAAGTTGAGGTAGACAGCTCTGACTTTGCTACTGCCTTGTCTCAGCAGTCCAAGGATAACAGGAAGTGGCATCCAGTGGCATTCTACTCTAAAAGCCTTAATGTGGTTGAGTGCAACTATGAGATCTACAACAAGGAGATGTTGACTATCATCTGTTTCCTAGAGGAGTGTGGAGGACATCTGATGGGGTAACCACAATGGCCTGCAGAAAGATGCTATAGCAAAGGCAGTAAAGGAGCTCAAGCCTAGGCATCAACATTCTGTTTGCAGTTCTAAGTGGTAGCTGGAGAAGGACATCCTCATCTTCTGAGGCTGAATTTATGTTCTGAATGATGCAGACCTTCAATGCCACATTGTGGAGATGTATTATGACTTCTGGTAGATGGGCCACCCTGGGCACTGAAAGATACTGGAGCTTGTCTCCCACAACTACTGGTGGCCCCAGGTGTTTTGGCTACACCAGCACCTGCAACATGTGTCTGCAGATGAAGCCTAGCTGACATGTGCCTTATGGTGAGCTCCATCCTCTTCCCATTCCCAATGACTGGTGGAGTGTTATATTTGTGGATTTCATCTCTGAGCTGCCAGACACCCTTAGATATGACACCATACTAGAGGGTGCCCTAGATGCATTGTGGTGGCTCTTTTACTGGCCAACCTGCTTCAGCACAGCCACCAACAATTGCCTCAGAAATTGCTGTGCCTCTATTCTTGTTGATTTTGGGTGGCTTTTACCTAATGCATAGTTGATTCCCATGCTCTGGGGGCCCAGAAGTGTCTACTCCTGGCATTGAAAACTCCTTAAATTTATTCTCTTTGGATTTCCCTTTGCCAGGTGAGTAGTTATGGCTGTATCTTTCTTATCTTATCTCAATACACTTTGGATTTCCCTCTGCCAGTTATGTGTGTTTCACAGCCTCCAGAGGTTGCTCTTACAAATACCTGGTAAGCATTTATTTACTCATATTCTATTTGCTGACTATATCATTATTCTTAGCCACATCAGTTGATGTCAAATGAGTTTTCAGTCACAGGCATATTCTGTTGTCCCATCTTTGCAACCATCTATCTTTCAAAACAACATAGGCTCTTCTTTGTCTTGGAGACTTGGTGCAAAAGGGATTGATAACAGATAAAGATTTTTTGATCAGATCTAGTAATTCTATGGCAGAGGGGGAAATTGTCAAGGTTAACTGGAATGGAATTGTGTTACACTTAGATTTCTCTTTAGACAACTTAAACTACAACTTAATTCACAAGACAAATTTTTGAAATAATCAAAGTTCAATATGGCTGATACTCTTGTAGGTCATAGATCTTACCCCTATCTGTGTAAAACCTGTATCTGTTTAGAGGGTATGGGTTTTGAGGGGTATGGGTATAGGTCTGGCAAATTTTACCCTTGAGTTATCTGTGATGATCACTAGCTAGAAATGACCAACCTGGTGGTTGTGTACATTTCCATTATTTCTTGCCACCCTACCAGTGACCAGTGACTACAGTTACTTATGGCACAAGGCTGGAATGATGGGTAAATACAAAGCCTAGCTTTTCATTTTCTTAAAGGGCAGGTCATGGTAGCTATAAGGGCAATATATGGAGGCTGTGGAATACATATGCCTGGCAGAGGGAAATCTAAAGTATATTCAAAAGCTATATATATGATACAGGTATAAATACTCACCTGGCAGAGGGAAATCCAAAGAGAATAAGTCTAAGAAATCCCTATGCTAGGGGACAATGCTTAGGGGCTCCCAGAAGCATAGGAGTTAACTGTACAGTATACATAAGCCACTAGAAAAGCAGAGAATATATAAAAGTCCAAAAGGGGCAAATCTTCAGAGGTTGCCAGAAAGGAAATTGGTCAGTCAAATATCAGGTGATCTCTGAATGCCAGATAATCTGGAAAGCAAATAGAGTATAAGGAAGAAAGTGTAGAAGTGTGGGGATATGGGGGCATAGCCTGAAGGAGGTAGGAGGGAGAGAATAGAGGGTACTCAGGTATGAGTAGGTGGTGAAAGGTAATGTACTGGAATGAATGTGAGGGGGAAAGGAATAGAGTAAACTAATGACTGGTGTAAATGAGGAGAGGCTTCTGTCTACCCCTTCTATGGGCCTTCTTGGGAAGTTTGACATTGTGCCAGCCAGCTGCTGTGATGGTTGACTGTTGAGGCTTGAGCTGCTTATTAGGAGAAAGATCCACAGATCTTTCAAGTTTGAAGGAGTCTTCAAATTTCAGAATAAGCTTAGGAGACATGATGGGGGTGAAAAGCAGAGTAGACATCTAGCATGAACAACATGATGAACAGTGTTGACAAACAAGCACTTATGAGCAAAAAAATCCTCTCTCTAAATTCCAAATTGGGGCAATACTTATGGGGATAGAAGCATGATGGCAGAACATTCCATCTATTCTTTTTGATCATATGGTTGTCCCTACCAATTTTAAACTCAGATGTGCCAGTCCCTCCACACAAGAATCAACTCTGTGGAGGGACTGGTTACCAGTCTACACAGGTGTCATCATGAGTCTGAAGTCAACAACCCGAGATGCTGTGACCCCTCAAGCTATTTACAAGGTCTATACTAATCACACCCTCCTTAACAATCATGCATTTGATTGAACAACTTCCCTCTTTTCAAGCTATCAATCCAATTGAACTTACTTCTTCAGCTAATAGTAAAATAGCTGTCATTAGTGTTTACACTGGAAATACTGAGATCACTCATGTATTCACTTTCAATGTGAAAACAGGCCAAAACCAAGTCACTATCAATGGTTTGCCAGATGTTCTTAACTAGGACTCTTTCAAATGGGTTGATTCTCTGTTGGATGAACTAATGTCTCTCTAATTTCTCCTTCTTAATTCAGAGTCAAAGCAAAGGGCTTGGTTCAGCCACAATTCATGATGTCAGTATATATAGCATACCCAGTCTGTCAGTTCAGACAACCTTGCATGCTTGGCAGGGCAAGTTGCAGTCACATGAACCTTATGAAGGCCATTATTTTAACAAACAGGAATAGGCCTTGTAAGCCTACTGCAGATAGGGAAACCTCACTAAAATCCAAATTGAGACAGCATCAGAGTACAGATTCTTGCTAATAGTCACTCTTGGTGCCATAGAAAAACAGCCATCAATGTGTCCACATTTCTCAGATATGTGGCAGTGCTGTTCAGCAATTTATGAATATTGCTCAGATGTTATATGATTGCTGTTCTAACAATGAGCTTGATATTTTCACTACCCATGGTTTGTTTTGCTAAATTTGTTTTGTTACATCAAATTACATTTGTTCATAGATTTGTATTATGGTATATATAATGATATATTTCTTCTTAACAGTGTACAAGAGTGGATATACTATAGGATGAGGAGGAGCCATGCTATCCATTATAGATATGCTTTTTAAATATGCTCTAGCACTTCAAATAAATAGATGATGCAGAACTATAAAAGGTAGTATAGAGACCTAAAAATATGATGGTGAGGATCAATTTTGTACTTTTGAGGAAAAGATGTGGAAGACCTTTCACTATGCCCCTCCTAGATAGTATATCACCATAAAGTATATGTGGTAAGTATATAGTAGTTTATACATTGAGGAAAATACATAACATCAGTTTTAAAATGAGAAAAGTACCAGGAATGATTAGGAGAATATAGTTCATTGTACATTACTCAGGGAGTAAGGAACTCATATAGCAAGGCTGGAGTTTTGTATACATTTATGAATATGTGAAGGATTATGTATGTGAAAAAAGTGTCATGGTAACATACTAGAAATATTGATATTTTTGATGCAGAAAATAAGGGAAAAGAGACCCATACCCCTGGCTATTTCAGTAGCACATTAGTTTGAAGCAGCCTATTGGTATCTATAGACCTAAACTATAATGCTGGATTCAGGCTGCCATATGTATATATATATATATTTTAGAGGCAAAGTAGCAGAGTGATGAAAAGACTTGAATTGAATCTTTTGAGCCAGTTCTGAGGTTGCTGAA
Source organism: Tephrocybe sp. NHM501043 (assembly GCA_018855915.1). Taxonomy (NCBI): domain Eukaryota; kingdom Fungi; phylum Basidiomycota; class Agaricomycetes; order Agaricales; family Lyophyllaceae; genus Tephrocybe; species Tephrocybe sp. NHM501043. The sequence goes on from JABCKO010008015.1 coordinate 23,201, forward strand.
AATATTATGAGAGTTTTAAATCACATTAGAGGTATGCTAAGAAATTCTACAAAAGGTCTGACACATATTGAAGGTTGTAGTAATGGAGACAAGATACAATGTGTAGAACAAAGTAAAGTCAATCTTTTTACTCAGCTTTTTCTCAACCTCTGCCTTTTCATAGCCTCAGCAACTATGAGCTACCTATGACCACCACAAAGATGGATCACAACCCAGTACTAGTATGACCTGAAGCATCAAATTTGAGGCCAAGAGGATGAAGAGAGGGAACAGGAAAGGGAGGTCTGTAAAGTCTGTGAATAATGCATTGAGTGTCAATAATTGACATATTGTAACAGTACCTTTCTTTTTCTTTATGAGATTTAGTCTCAGTTGGTTGGACCAGTTATATGGAACTTTTTTTTAAGGTGTTTTGACTTTCAAAATGATGTGTGCTTAACTATTAAAAGGGCAATTAACTTTTGCCTTTTGATACCTCTGAAAGTTGCAAAAGTTGCAAAAGTTGAACTTGTTATTTTGCTGATCAGTGAGTCCTAAAAAAAGCTTTGACTGGTCTGAAGACAATGGAGGGACAAGCCTGACCTTGATTTGATTGACAGTTGGGACACAGGAAGAACAGCCTCACAAATTTCTTTGAGGTATTTGAGTTGAAGTATTACATTCAGTCATAGACACCTCTGATATGCTGCATTTTTCCACTGCTCAAGTCAAGGCATCATCTCATCCTGTGCAACATACACTCACCATATTGCTATATCAACACCCTTGCACCTCTTCACTGATGGCCACATCATTTATCTCAGACTTTGGTCCCTCATGCTTGTGCCTCTGCATTACCTCAAAAGAAAGGCCCTTATGAGCTGAGCCCACTGTTGAAGGATTTAAAGAAGGGAAGTTTACTTGGTGTGATAAGGCCAATAGCAATGCCTGTCACTGCTGTGGATGCAATGGAACACATCTCTCACCCTCTGTGCTCATAATATGCCCTCATCTATCAAAGTCCTTGTCATATAAGGTAGGAAGGATTATCTCTGTGAGAAAGCTTGCTGTGTCTATGCCAACATTAAGGAGCAATATTTGGATGGCAAGAACTACAATGACAATACCCATGCTCATGCTGTCCATGCTGCTGGTGCTCAAAGCCCAATTTACATTTAGGAAACAGTGGGAGTTGTTTAGGAGTCTCATATCTTTTAATAGGAGCTCTTTTTCTGTTGTATCTTTGGTATCCATTGGAATGGGTAGGAGTGTTCAAGTATTGCATTCAGTCACAGATACCTCTGATACTAACACATACAAATATACTTACCTATCTACTGTAGCTTTCATATATTTGTTCTTTATGTCCAATCTATAAAGAATGGGACAACAAATCATGATCCCATCAAATTTTTCTGTCCCCCATCAGCTTACCAATTCTTTGTCATGCTGACTAAAATTGGTCAGCTTCTTATGTAATAAGCAGCCTTTGGAATTTTGGGACTTTCCACAGTAAGGTCATGTGACTCAAATCATCACACAACAAATTAGATTTGTTTAACTCCATCCCTCCTTGACTCACATAAAATAGATATTATAGTGGTCAGAAACTTTCTGTATTCTGTTTGAGTGATAAGTTGATCCAATGTCATGTATTGTAAAGTCAAAGGTCCTCTCCTGTACAATTGTAATCCAGCCATCTATGACTGAAGATATTTTGACTTTGATTTGTTCATTGCTTCTACTACATTTGGCCTCCAAGGGCAATGTTGGATCTCCTGATATTCTGATTTTAAGTTGGTTCTGATGATTCAAACAAAAGAGTAGATAAAAGATAAAAAGATATGTAAATGTAAATGTAAGAATGAAAATTACTGTTCTAGCATCTGCTATGAGAATCAACAAATCATTAGAAAGTTAGATTAAATCTTCATATATCTGTCTTTTTATATGGGCAAATTAATACAGCTGGGTAAATGCATAGCAGAATACATGAGTCTGAGACATCTGATAATAATATATGTTTGCACTCAAAGGCCTGTGGTTGCTTTGTAAGGAAGATATCTAAGGGTAGTGACATACCTGTGAGCAATGATAAGCTTCAAAACAAAGGTAAAATATATCATCATGTATA